>BLSH010081386.1:947149-957497 GCA_018402905.1 Glandirana rugosa
GGGTGGGTAGTGGGTAGGGAATGGGTACGTAGGTACGAGTGGGTAGGCAGTGGGTACGTAGGTACGAGTGGGTAGGCAGTGGGTATGTAGGCACGAGTGGGTAGGCAGTGGGTGCATGGGTGACGGATGGGTGAGCATGGATGCATGGGTAAGGGATGGGTGATGGGTGGGCACGGATGGGTGGCCATGGATTCATGGATGACGGATGGGTGAGCATGGGTGATGGGTGGGCATGGGTTCATGGGTGACAGATGGGTGGACACAGATGGGTGGGCATGGATGAGGGCGTGGGCATGGGTGAAGCTGGATGGGGGTCCCTGCCTGGCACACAGCGGTGCTGTGGGCACTTCAGATCCTGCCCACAGCACCGCTACATCTCCTCTCTCCCCCCTCTCCTGTCACACTGCACCGATCGGTGCGGAGAGGGGAGAGACAAGCCGGCACTTCCGCCGGCTTGTTTACATGTGATGCTCCGTCATTTGATGGAGCGATCACGTGGTAAACGGCCGCTCCAAGCGGCCATTTACCGTGATCCGTGATGCGCCGGGTCTCATAGACCCGGTGGTCACGGATGCTCCCAGGTGCGCGCCCCAGGGGGCACGCGGGAGCGCGATTCTGGGAGGACGTGTTATAACGTCCTCCCAGAACAATGGGTGTCACTTGCGGCCGTGTAACTATGTTACACGGTCGGCAAGTGGTTAAATGAGAGGTGTATACCAACCAGCAGTCATTTCAAAAAATATTTTTTTTTGTTGTGACATCATATACACAGCATATGAATTATAAAAGATGCATGCACAAAATCACATATAGTGCAAGGCATGCTAAAAACCACATATACATGTTAGCGCCATGGTACTTTGCATATCATGGGATGAGGACAAGTCCTACACAGCATGAAAACCAATGAAAAGACTAGGTGATAATAACCATCTTAAGTAGAACAATGTAAAAACATATAAAATCATCTGTATGAACATTGTGCATCTATGTAGGCCCAACGCGTTTCGTTGGGGTATACCAACTCTTCAGGGGTGAATGCAGCAGTGATTTCAGCAATGTAGATGTGATCAGAGAATCGGGACTGCCTGAGATGCCTTGCATGTGAGCTGAGATAGAGACACATGGACAAGCTGGGAGCACTATGGATTCCCCAATGATGGTGCTACCACTTCTTGTGGATTCACATAGGGCTGGTAACCAAAATCACAAGTGAGTGCTGGCATGTGAGGTGCTGCCAGGGGACCAGAGGACCGGCTTGTCCACGTGTCTCTACCTCAGCTCCCATGCAAGCCATCTCAGGCATTCTCGATTCTCAGTTCACATCTACATAGCTGAAATCACTGCTGCATTCGCCCCTGAAGAGTTGGTATACCCCAATGAAATGCGTCTGTCCTACATTGATGCACAATGTTCATACAGATGATTTTATATGTTTTTACATTGTTCCACTTAAGACGGTTATTATCACCTAGTCTTTTCATTGGTTTTCATGCTGCGTAGGACTTTTCCTCTTCCCATGTAATGCAAAGTATCATGGTGCTAACATGTATATGTAGTTTTTAGCATGGCTTGCACTATATGTGATTTTGTGTATGCATCATTTATAATTGTTATGCTGTATATCAGGGATATGCAATTAGTGGACCTCCAGCTGTTGCAAAACTACAAGTCCCATCATGCCTCTGCCTCTGGGTGTCATGCTTGTGGCTATCAGAGTCTTGCTATGCCTCATGGGACTTGTAGTTCTGCAACAGCTGGAGGTCCGCTAATTGCATATCCCTGCTGTATATGATCTCACAACAAATAAAAATGTTTTTTTGAAAGGTTGGTATATACCTCTCATTAAAAGTCCCAAAACTCCTTTTATTTGTACCCATGCAGGGATGGAGTCGCATGAATGCATGCTTCTCATATAAAGTCCCCATTTTTTCTTGTTTATAATTCAGTGCTTTAGCATTATACTTTTTATCCAGATAGGGTTTAAAGTAGATATACCCAAAATGACTCAGCAATCCTATGGCTTCCACATCATCAGACTTACTGACTTAGAACAAGTATAGACACAGGGAATTCTGACTTTACTCTGACTTCCTTTTGTTGCATGCATGTTTTGTCTCTGTCCCACAGCCAGGCAATTAACATTTTCAGTAGGAGACCAGTAAAGTCAGCTACTATTTTTTGTTGATAACAGATGTACTTTAATGTGCTACAATTATAACAGAAAAAGTCATCTCTATGAATAAAACATTGAAGTCCTCTTGGGATATTTAAATTGAGGGAAAAAAATAAGATTGCTCGTTCCCACTGCCACAGCAGCATAAAATCCTGCAACAAAAAGTAACTGCACGTGTTAAAATAAGTATGGGACCTGCTATTACAGTGGAGAGGAATCTTAATGAAATATTCCAGGAGCATCTAATTCTGTTATTCTACCAACCACCTAAACTTGGAAGAAAAATCTAATTAGTTGGAAACTTCATTCTGCCTATAAGGATGCTGACAAGGGAAACAGACCATGAAACAGCACATGGAGCAAACTACAGTTTGTGGCAATGTAAATGAGAATGGAATTGTAACTCTATGTTTTATATTCCCAATATAATTGCTATAGGGCAGCAATATTTTTTACAATGGTAAATACAATTTGAACCATAATTTGGACTAAGCACTTTAAACAGGAGTAGATAAATATTACATATTATCAATTATTCAGCATAGCCCAATTTTAGTTAGGCCTGTTTCACATCGGCTTCTGCTTGTATAAGAGCAGTGTGAACAGCAAGCTTTGACAAACCATTCTCAGAGCTTTCAGCAAGCTTTAAAATACCATTCTGCTCCAGTTTGTAAATGTTGAACACAGATCCTAATGAGAGTGTTTAGTGTCACTTTAAACAAGCAGCTAGCAGGCTTTCAACAACCTTCAAGAAGTACTGAAGCCTGCTAGCGGCTTGTTTAAAGTGACAGCAGCTGTAATCACTGCAGATCACAGGGCAAATGTACACAATGGGTGGCTTCCATTTATGCCATTCACTATGTACTATTGTGTTGATCTCTGTGATTGGTCACAGTTATCACATGGTACAAAGAGGGCCAATCACAACCCATCTGTACCATGTGATTAGCTGTGGCCAATCATAGCTAATGACAATAGTAAACACTGAATGAATAGATTTCATTCAAAAAATGGCTGTTTATAACAATGATATTTACTGTTATAAGCAATCATAGTGTATAAAAAAACGGATTACCTCCCCAGAGTAGTACAGTGTTTATATTGCTATGGTCACAGTATGTAAAAACAAATGTGATCACAGGGCAATTGTACACAATGAATGGCTTCAGTTCATGCTATTCACTATGTACTATTGTGTTGATCTCTGTGATTGGTCACAGTGATCACGTGGTACAAACAGGGCCAATCACAACCCATCTGTACCATGTGATTAGCTGTGGCCAATCACAGCTAATGACAATAGTAAACACTGAATGAATAGATTTCATTCAAAAAAATGGCTGCTTATAACAATGATATTTACTGTTACAAGCAATCATAGTGTGTAAAAAAACTGATCACCTTCCCAGATTAGTACAGTGTTTATATTGCTATGGTCGCAGTATGTAAAAAAATATGTGACTTTTTTTTACATTTCTTAATTTTCCAAAAAATTGTGACAAATAAAATGTAAAAAAACTTGCCATGCCTCTTGGACTCCCTAGTTTCCAAAAATGGGTAATTTGGGGAATATTTTTACTGTCCTAGCATTTTTTGGGCCTCAAGATATGAAAGGCCATCGGTACATCAGGATTGATCTATTTTCATATATATATATATATATATATATATATATATATATATATATATACATACACAGTATGAGTACATCCCTCACATTTTTGTAAATATTTTATTATATCTTTTCATGTGACAGCACTGAAGAAATGACACTTCGCTACAATGTACAGTACTGAGTGTGCAGCTTGTATAACAGTGTAAATTTGCTGTCCCCTCAAAATAACTCAACACACAGCCAGTAATGTCTAAACTGCTAGCAACAAAAGTGAGTACACCCCTAAGTGAAAATGTCCAAATTGGGCCCAAAGTGTCAATATTTTGTGTGGCCACCATTATTTTCCAGCACTGCCTTAACCCTCATGGGCATGGAGTTCACTAGAGCTTCACAGGTTGCCACTGGAGTTCTCTTCCACTCCTCCATGATGACATCACGGAGCTGGTGGATGTTAGAGACCTTGCGCTCCTCCCCCTTCCATTTGAGGATGCCCCACAGATGCTCAATATGGTATATGCTTGGCCAGTCTATCACCTTTACCCTCCGTTTCTTTAGCAAGGCAGTGGTCGTCCTGGAGGTGTGTTTGGGGTCGTTGGAATAAAGCCCGGCCCAGTCTCCGAAGGCAGGAGATCATACTTTGCTTCAGTATGTCACAGTACATGTTGGTATTCATGGTTCCCTCAATGAACTGTAGCTCCCCAGTGCCAGCAGCACTCAGGCAGTGCCAGACCATGACACTCCCACCACCATGCTTGACTGTAGGAAAGACACACTTTTCTTTGTACTCCTCATATGGTTGCTGCCACACATGCTTGACAGGCTTCTTTCTGGGATGACAGCCATGCAGACCAATTTGATGCAGTGTGCAGCATATGGTCTGAGCACTGACAGGCTGACCCCCCACCCCTTCAACCTCTGCAGCAAGGTTGGCAGCACTCATACGTCTATTTCCCAAAGACAACCTCTGGATATGACGCTGAGTACATGCACTCAACTTCTTTGGTTGACCATGGCGAGGCCTGTTCTGAGTGGAACCTCTCCAGTTAAACCACTATATGGTCTTGGCCACCATGCTGCAGCTCAGTTTCAGGGTCTTGGCAATCCTCTTATAGCCTAGGCCATCTTTATGTAGAGCAACAATTCTTTTTTTCAGATCCTCAGAGAGTTCTTTTCCATGAGGTGCCATGTTGAACTTCCAGTGACCAGTATGAGAGAGTGAGAGCAATAGCACCAAATTTAACACACCTGCTCCCCATTCACACCTGAGACCTTGTAACTCTAACAAGACACATGACCCCAGGGAGGGAAAATGGCTAACGGGCCCAATTTGAACATTTTCACATAGGGGTGTACTCACTTTTGTTGCCAGCGGTTTAGACATTAATGGCTGTGTGTTGAGTTATTTTGAGGGGACAGTAAATTTACACTGTTATGCAAGCTGTACAATCACTACTTTACATTGTAGCAAAGTGTAATTTCTTCAGTGTTGTCACATGAAAAGATATAATAAAATATTTACAAAAATGTGAGGGGTGCACTCATACTGTATATATATATATATGAAAATAGATCAATCCTGATGTACTGATGGCCTTTCATATCTTGAGGCCCAAAAAATGAGATACTGTATATATATATATATATATATATATATATATACATACATATATATACCTGTATAGATACCATAGTATGTACACTCTATAACTCTCCTACAGACTAATTAATATACACAGATTTGGGTAATTTTCACCAAAGAAATGTAGCAGAATACATTTTGGATTAAATTTATGAAGATCATTTATTTGCAAAATTTTATAACAGAAGCAAAGAAAATGTTTTTTTCAAAAATGTCATTTTTATTTGTGTGTTTAGCAAAAACTGAAAAAAAACAGTGGTGATTAAATATCACCAAAAGAAAGCTCTATTTGAGTGAAAAAAAAATCATAACAATTTCATATGGACACAGGGTTTGAATGCCCGCGCAATTGTCATTTAAAGTGCTCCAGTGCTGAAAGCTAAAAATAGGCCTGGGCGGGAATGGGGTGAAAGTGCCCAGTATTGAAGTGGTTAAAGTGGCAATCAACCCTCCTATTAGGATCTGTGTTAAGAATTTACAAACTGGAGCTAAATGGTACTTTAAAAGCTTTAACACACAGCGGGTGACAGATTGTGCCATAGCACGGCCCGTGGGGTGAGTGAGGCGCATTCTGGGGAGGACATCATAAGACATCCATCCAGAATGGTGAATGCCTGCCCATCATTTTATTATAGGACTTTAACCACTTTCTTACTGGGCACTATAACCCCCTTCCTGCCAAGGCCAATTTCCAGCTTTCATCGCTGTTGCGCTTTGAATGACGGTCATGCTACACTGTACCCAAATGAAATTTTTATCATTTTTTCCCCACAAATAGAGGTTTCTTTTGGTGATATTTAATCACTGCTGGGTTTTTTTTTATTTTTTGCTAAAAAAACAAAAAAAAAGACTGTAAATTTTGAAAAGAAAAAAAAACGGTTTCATAGTTTGTTATAAAAATTTAAAAACAGGTCATTTGTCTCCTTCATTGATGTGCGCTGATGAGGCTGCAATGATGGACACTGATAGGCTGCACTAATGGGCACTAATAGTTGGCACTGGTGGGCAATGATGAGGTGGCACTGGTGGGCACTGATGAGGTGGCACTGGTGGATGGCACAGGTGGGTGGCACTGATGGGCAGCACTGAGGGGCACCAATGGGTGGCACTAAAAGGCACTGATGGGTGGCAGTGATAAGTGGCACTGATAGGTGGCACTGATGGGTGGCACTGATGAGCACTGGTAGTGACACTGATCTGCAGCACTGTTAAGTGACACTGATAATAAGGCACTGATGGGCACTGGTTGGCAGCACTGTGGGAATTGATAGGTGGCACTGGTGGGCATTGATAGGGTTCACTGGTGAGCACTGATAGGTGGCACTGGTGGGCACTGGTAGGCTGCACTGATGTGCACCTGTAGGTGTTATTGGCGGGCACTGGTATATGGCACTGAAGGGCACTGGATAGCAGCAGTGCCTCTCCGTATGCGGGACCGATGTCCCTCTCCCAGGAGCCGGTGATCGGCTTTTTTTCCCTCACGCTATCAATCTTTTGTTTACATCACACGATCAGCTGCCATTGGCTGACAGCTGATCACGTGGTAAGGGGCCGCGATATTCTCATACACTCGGTGATCACATAGCGTGCCTCGCGCGACCCACAAGCTTTGTCAAAGCTTGCTGTTCACACTGTTCTTATACAAGCTAAAGCCCGTGTGAAACCGGCCTTCGTGGCATGGTAGAAAACGCTCATTCCTATCCTTTTCACTTCTCATTAAGCATTATTCACACTGACGTACCAATTCCTAAACCCATGTAAAGGACTGTCTTCAGCTGCCCAGGATGCACAGGTATTCAGGGCAGGGGCATGCAGACAGACGTTTGAAATCAATGACAGATGCTTGGACCTGCATGGACCTCCATGCAAATCCCTAAGTGTACATCTGATGGGCTTGTGTAGATGGTCAAATTTTAGATGCATTCAGCCTGCATTTGAGATAAGTCTGAGTAATATCACAGGTACATTTGACCTGTACTTGGCCTGTAGCTGCATCAATTTGCTTTTACATTCCTATTGACTTGTATGGAGAGAACGGCAGTTCTAAAGCAAACAATCACCCATACACAGGACCTTGAGGTATGTCCATGTCTATTCCAGCTACAGGTATCTGCTACCTAAGCACCTCCCAATACCTGCAATCACAGTTTTTTTTTTTTTTTTTAACAAGTGCCTCCCTTACCCTAAAAACTGAACACTGCTAAAACAAAAATAGTGCCAATTGCTGTGTAATCTGTATTTTCATGCTATGGCCCTCTATTCTCAGTTGGAGCAATGTGATAGGGACATTAGGAAGATGATGAGAGAAAGAAGTAGCAGGCCACGAGGCAACCAGCCCAAGATCTGGTAGTCCTTCTTTAATATGGTGAAATGTCATGTTGCATGTAAACATATTGATGGGGGTTGACATTCAATGCAAAGTGCATTGCAACACATATTTAAAATATGCAATAATGCATGGTAACGAGACAATGTATTTCCATTGATTTGAAAGGAAAATACATCAAGGGAAATAAATTGGTGAGAATTCAGCCTAGCAATGATAATCAGCAGTGTGTTGAAGCATATATTGAAATGCATTTTTATGAATCAAGCAAAAACGCAAAGATGTGAGTCTAGCCCTAACGAAAATCCACCCCAAAGAAAAATTCCACTGAGTACATTTTGAATTAAAATGAAACAAGTATCATAACCACAGTGAAATTTCAGAGGAACAACCCATCATGTGAGAATGCCACTTTTTGGTTATAATGACCCAATGGCTCTACCTTATTGGCATTAGTAGAAGAACCCCTAAAACCTTAGACCCTCCCTGAGTAGGATTGAATCAGGAAAACAAAATGAGTTTAGGATTATTCCTACTATTAATATTATTCCTACAAAAGTGAATCTGTGCTCTGCTAACTTTGCCAACGGGAATGAAAGGAAAGTTCTGTGTAAGCTATGAGTCACTGGAACTGTTGCTCATACAGCGTTATGGAGTTGCCTGTGACAATAGTGATTGACAATAAAGGCCTTCTATTCTATTCACATGAATTGAGTCATTCTTCTCCATACCTGGAAGTACAGGGCATTTACCTTCTAGCACTGAATAGAGCACAGAGGAAGCAATGGGAATGGTAAATGTGTGTTCTTGTGGATGGGGAGAGTAATACAAACCCGTTGCTTTGCTAGCTAATTCTGAATTTGCCAAAAATTAGGAAAATAAACATTTGATTTAAGTCCCTATTATCCTAATAATATTAGCTACAATTTCAAATCAGACTCACATTCATTAAAATGGAAAAGAAGGGCACAGTAAAGGTGACTTGAACAATATTATATCCCTTTTCCTCTACCTACAGCTCTGACAGTGCCATATTATCTGTAGTATTATTACATTGATACATGCTTAGACAACAGGAGTTCACAGAGACAGTCAACATTTAAACATCTGTAAGAAAGTACACTGAAACTCATACAGAAATATCTGCATCAGCCTCTACCTACTGAAGAGGTGCACCAGAAAATGGGAGTGTTGATCTTTAGGGTCATACAGCTATACTGTATACTAAGGATTGGCTTCTCAGAAAAATAATAGAGTTCACAGAAAGTCAGTGACCCATAACAAACACACACATACCCATATTTTATATCCTTACTAGTTTTTTAATGTTGACTTTGGTTTTACAAGACACTGTTGGATTTCTTTAATGACTGCCAGCCTTATGCTTCACATCGCCTGTTTCACACACACTTTTCTATTCTATACATTTGGCAATCTATTCTGTGCAGTTTTCTTTGCTTTTGAATCTTTTTTTATGCTGAAAGGAGTATGTATTGTATCTGTATGTAGGCATTTTATGAGCTTCTTACATATAAAGGAATGTTTCACAAAAATATCTTGTTGTTACTCATTAAAAATATACTTTAGATTTAAGTATCCAATATCTAAGTAGCAGCTAGAAGACTATGTCCGTAAACAGCAATGAACATAAGCAGGACTTACTGTATTCTCTACCTGCTTTAAAGTGTACCTGTACACACTACTAGGCTTCCAAACTACCCTCAAGATCATTTAGCAAGCACATTAAGGTGTGTACACACAGGTTGTTTCCTCTAGAGAGTTCTTGAAACCCTAAAACCTTGAGTCCTCTATTATGAAAATTTACAATGGAAAGTCAAGAGATGGCTTTCCACTTCCCAGCTCTCACACCTCTCCAGGTCCCAACTCCAATACCTCCCCTCCCCATATACTACTGTTTCGGCCAAGTATTGGACATGTAATTTTTAGTAAAAATGCCTCTTTGTGTTTCCGCAGTGGTGCGCGCGCACGCGCCGGAAACGACGCCTGGTGGCTCTATTTAAGTCAGCAGAGCCTGCTGGCCGGTGCTGTCCGCTCTACAGCGTTTGGCTCCTGTGACCCCGGCTTTACTCTGAGAGACTTCCTGCACCTGTGACCCCGGCTTCCTGTTTGACCCATCTGCCTGCTGCCTGCCCCGACCTTCTGCCTCTGACTACGCCTCTGCCTGATCCTCTGAACCTTCTATTGCCCGCACGTTGCCGACCCTGCCTGTACCCGACTACCCGCTTGCCCGAACCACCTGTACCGCACTGCCAGCCCGTTACCGACCCGGCCTGCATCACCGACCATCCACCTGCACGAGCTTCAGTGGACCATCACCTGTCATCTGTGACCTAGTCCAGCCCTCGTGCCCCCCTGTGCTCCAGAGTTCCCTGTCTCCACTACCAGGGGCTCTTGAACCAGGGCCGCAAGGGAGGTTGCCCCCGCATAAGTCAGACTCAACCATCAGGTACGTGACAGTAGCGGACAGCCACGTCTGAGTCTGCGCCGGGGCCCTCTATCATGGAAGAAGTATGTACCCACCTTGCCGGCCTGTCTCAAGCAGTCAAGAGCCTTCAGGATGAGTATGTCCGT
>BLSH010081386.1:961988-977282 GCA_018402905.1 Glandirana rugosa
ACATACATGTATATAGTTGAAAATGGACTTGAACTCAAACTTCACTTTCGACATTACCTCGGGACAAATATATAAACTGTGTTCCCTTTTCTATTCTCATTAAGAATACCGAAATGTTATAAAGTTCTATTACTTCTCATCAACGTATAAGTACCATAAATTTCTCTAACAACGGTATGTCTTAATGTTGTAAACTGAAGTACACTGGTACTCATTAACTTAATATCATCAATTATCCCTTATACTGACAGTGCATGGACTACCAACTCAGACTGAATACGCCCCCGTTGGAGGGAACGCCGGGACCAAGTTCTCGGGGACCATCACCTCTGTCCCTTGAGACCCCTGTGCTCCAGAGTTCCCTGTCTCCACTACCAGGGGCTCTTGAACCAGGGCCGCAAGGGAGGTTGCCCCCGCATAAGTCAGACTCAACCATCAGGTACGTGACAGTCATATTCCCTATTAACTACTATAATTCAATTACTCATGGTCACATGAAGTCAAATGTTGTAATTCTGTATGGCAACAATCTCTTTAAATACCATGAATATGCAACTACTCTTCATTATCTTGAAATATTGTAAAGCCATAAGAATTACTCTTATCTTTTCCCTTGTGTCAAATATATAAACAGGGCTCCATTACAGCTTTCACTTCAAACTCAAGTTCAGGTAAAAGTTGATATATGTACATACAGTATTTGCTACATATTTGTCAAACTAAGTTGAAGATTCTTGAAAGTGTGCCCCAGTGCTCAGTGGCTTCCGGAAACACAAGTGACGAGGCATTTTATGAACCTCCTATTAAAGTTATGTTCATTTGTTAGCCTTTTTTCAGCTATATACAGTATTCAGTATTCACAGTATTCACTTGAAGACTATGGTTGTTGAATAGTCTTTATGGAACTGGGTAAGGTTCAGTTAATAAATTTGACTAACATTGTGAAAGTTTTATTTCATTATGGGTAGGAAATCCATGCAAATTAAGGGAATCTCTTGGGGACCCCCAGGTCACCAGAGCTAGAGCATCCATTGGAAGATTTCCCCTCTATTACTTTTCTGGAAACAACCCAAAATGTGAGATTTTCTTTTACTTTCACATTCACTAATAATAGTAAACGGGAAAAAACAAGAAGATGATTCGCCCTAATGGGGACACAGACAGCAACAAAACCAGACAAGTGTTCTAATCCATCTCTACTCTATTCAAAAACTAAAAAAAAAAAAAAGTTTTGACTTAAGCAATACTTTAATTGCCTGCAGTAGGTTTCAGTTGCTACTTAAAGTGGGAGTATACACTCCTATCGTTTTCAGCTAGAGTTGAGCGAACCCGGACATTTGAAAAAAAGTTTGGGTTCGAGTTCTGGGTTCGGGTATTTGATCACGCATGTTGAATAGCTGCAGGGCAGCCAATCAACAAGCGTTTCACTGGTTTGCCCTTAGAAGTCATCACAGCCATGCCTACTAATGGCATGGCTGTGATTGGCCAGTGCATCATGTGACCCAACCTCTTTATAAGTTGGAGTCACTTAGTGCTGCATGTCACATGCTCTCTGGGTAGTGTAGGGAGAGGATGCTGCCGGATCTGTGAGGGACAGATTGCAGATAGATAGATAGGTAGAGATTACTATTACTACTGCTTTTAGGGACAGATTGCAGATCTCATCCTGCATTACAGAACGATCTGACTGGACTAGGTAGAGTCTACTGCTTAGAGGGACAGATTATTGTTCTAAAATCATCTTCTAGTTCTATAGGGTCAGGTTCCTGCTGTTGCTGTAAGGGACAGATTATTGTTCTAAAATAATTTTGCAGCCCTCTAGCACTTTCCAGGACTCTTTTACAGTCATTTTTGTGCCGAAAAGTTTGGGTCCCCATTGAATTCAATGGGGTTCGGGGTAAAGTTCGGGTCAAGTTCGGTAGCGAACCCGGACTTTTTTCCGAAGTTTGGCCGAACCCACCGAACATCCACGGGTTCGCTCAACTCTATTTTCAGCCAAGGAAGCTGACATCTTAGCCTCTGTTTAATCTGCATCTGCCATGATTCTGCACATGTGATCCATTATGACACCACCCATTGGATGGTTTGATAGTTTGGTTAAAAGCACAACCAAGGAGACAGCTAGCATTTCCGGCATGCTGGGAATATTAACTCTTCTTTGACACTATCAAATCGGTGGGTTTACTTCCGCTTTAAAGTTCCCTTTTCAGTGGGTTATGGGCTTGTGTCGATGGCATCAATTGGACATCAGTTGAGAAGCTTCGTTCACATTAATTCAGTTTTATTCTGACTTGCATTTGACCAGCTTCAAGCAGGATTTGCATTCCCACTGACTTAAATGGAAATGAAAAGCATATATATAAGTGACATTACATTTTTATAAGTAAAATAGAAGCAATATGTTTATATGTCTATGTATGACTAGAATGTACCTTCTATCTCTCTTCCTTTGTTTCATCCTTTACAAGCAAGCTTTTTTCTGCTGTTCTCTTAGACTTCCTGTTCTAAGGTGGTTACATTTGTTCGCCATGCTCCCTTGTATATATGAATGTAGCCAACCTTTCCAGCTCGCCCCCTGAGATGGGCTACACATCTACCTGTAGACACATTCAGCTCTATGGGAATTGTAGTACACATGGAGTGAAGCATGTGACCAGAAATAACAGCACTGCTTGCTCAACACTAGTAGCAATGGGGTGCCTCAGTGGAGGATAGGAAGCATGCACAGGTCAAAAAAGAAGCCTGAAAACATTGGTATTAGAAGAACCATTTATACTTGATATTTTAGGACAACTGATGTAATAAAAATTTGAATTTAGTGTCACGCTCATCAACACAGGCCCTAAAGAATATCATCTTCTTTTTGTTTGACTCACTGCATTTATTATTTAGGCAAGAATATTAAAAAATAAGCACAGTGAGAAGAAACAAGGGTGGCCGAAAAGAAAGCAAAAACTTCAAAACGTGTCAGTGATGTGATCTGGGCTGAATCAGTCGGTGTATATCATATAGTACCCGTTAGAAACAATAACAATTTAGCCACAATGGGGTTTCTTTACTAAAACTGGACAGGGCAAAATCTGGTGCAGCTCTGCATAGAAACCAATCAGCTTCAAGTTTTTTCTTTGTCAATGCTTAATTAAACAAGCTGAGGTTAGAAGCTGATTGGCTACCATGCACAGCTGCACCAGATTTTGCACTCACCATTTTAAGGCTGGGCTCACACTGCCGCACGGAGCGGCTCACAGCAGGCATCCGGTGCGTCTATGTTCACCATTTCAGGTCCGAATTTTTGGCTGAAATCAGACTTGAAATGGACCAGAAGACACACAGGATTGCTGTGCAATTCGCACCGGAGCCACTCCGGAGATGTGTGAACCGGCTCCATAGATAGCCGGTCACAATCTCCTGATATGCAAATTGGATGTTGGGAAGCCAGCATCCAATTCGTAATAGTGTGAACCGAGCCTTAGTAAATCAACCCCAATGCTGGTATAGTTAAACTTAGAATGCACCACATTCTAAAAGCTCCAATAAAACAGTATTCACACTACACCACATAGTCAGCCTATAAAAGCACATATTGTATTTAAGATTTTATTTTGCCAGTTTGATGTTCAAGCAATTGCAGGATATTCACTGAGCAAAATTATAAACGCAACACTTTTGTGTTTACCCCTATTTATCATGAGCTGAACTGAAAGATCTGTGACTATTTATGTACACAAACAGCCTATTTCTCTCAAATATTGTTCACAAATCTGTGTTAATGAGCACTTCTCCTTTGCCGAGATAATCCATCCACCTCACAGGTGTGGCATATCAAGATGCTGATTAGACAGCATGATTATTGCACAGGTGTGCCTATGTGCCAATGAAAGGCCACTCTAAAATGTGCAGTTTTACTGTATTAGGGGCTCCGGGTGTGGGGGGGGGGGGGTCTTAAATCCAGTCAGTATATGGTATGACCACCATTTGCCTCACGCAGTGCAGCACATCTCCTTCACATAGAGTTGATCAGGTTGTTGATTGCGGCCTGTGGAATGTTGGTCAATTCCCCTTCAATGGCTGTGTAAAAGTTGCTGGATATTGGCAGGAAACACGCTGTCGTATACGCCGATCCAGAGCATCCCAAACACGCTCAACGGGTGACATGTCCGGTGAGTATGCTGGCCATGCAAGAATTGGGATGTTTTCAGCTTCCAGGAATTGTGTACAGATCCTTGCAACATGGGGCCATGCATTATCATGCTGCAGCATGAGGTGATGGTCGTGGATGAATGGCACAACAATGGGACTCAGGATCTCGTCACGGTATCTCTGTGCATTAAAAATGCCATCAATAAAAAGCACCTGTGTTCATTGTCCATAGCATACGCATGCCCATACCATAACCCCACCGCCACCATGGGCCACTCGATCCACAACGTTGACATCAGCAAACCGCTCACCCACATGACACCATACACGCTGTCTGCCATCTGCCCTGTACAGTGAAAACTGGGATTTATTTGTGACGAGAACACCTCTCCAAAGTGCCAGACGCCATTGAATGTGAACATTTGCCCACTCAAGTCGGTTACGATGACAAACTGGAGTCAGGTCGGGACCCCAATGAGGATGACGAGCAAGCAGGTGAGCTTCCCTGAGACGGTTTCTGACAGTTTGTGCAGAAATTCTTTGGTTATGCAAACCGATTGTTGCAGCAGCTGTCCAGGTGGCTCATCTCAGACGATCTTGGAGATGAAGATGCTGGATGTGTAGGTGCTGGACTGGTGTGGTTACATGTGGTCTGGGGTTGTGAGGTCGGTTGGATATACTGCTAAATGCTCTGAAATGCTTTTGGAGATGGCTTACGGTAGAGAAATGAACAGTCAATTCAAGGGCAACAGCTCTGGTGGACATTCTTGCAGTCAGCATGCCAATTGCACGCTCCCTCAAAATTGCGGCATTTGTGGCATTGTGCTATGTGATAAAACGGCACATTTTAGAGTGGCCTTTTATTGTGGCCAGCCTAAGGCACACCTGTGCAATAATCATGCTGTCTAATCAGCATCTTGATATGCCACACCTGTGAGGTGGATGGATTACCTCGGCAAAGGAGAAGAGCTCACTAACACAGATTTAGACAGATTTGTGAACAATATTTGAGAGAAATAGGCCTTTTGTGTACATAGAAAAAGTCGTAGATCTTTGAGTTCAGCTCATGATAAATAGGGGCAAACACAAAAGTGTTAAGTTTATAATTTTGCTCAGTGTATATCGTTATTACAATATTTGATTCCTTGCTGACTTCTATTTTTGCATTATAACAGCCAAAGCTACTGCACTATCAGCCTAGAGGGAATACATCCCAAACATTACAAGCTGGAATCAAACCTCTTGTAAAGTAGGTGATTCATTAACGGGAGATTTGCAATTCTCTCGTGTGATGTCTACCCTACAAAAGAAAAGGCATTACACATCCCTTAATAATGTATCAGAGTCTTTAAATATTAATATGGTTTGCTGCACTCTTAGTTGCACAGTTAGGTTAGCTTTTTACACTTAAAGGATAGTTATCAGTCTGCATATATCAAAGGCAATTAATTACAGCTGATATGTCCAAAAATGATGGGTCTGATTTACTAAAGTAATTGAGAATGTCCACACAATAGCTTGTTTGCAGACTCACTTCAATTATCCAATCACGTGAAAAGTAAATCTTTGTTTACATTTGCATATGATTGGTTATTGAAGTGAACATTCAAACAATTTAATTGGGCTAATTTTACTAAAGGAATTGATAATCTTTACTAAAAAAATGTTTGAATATTCACTTAATTTATCTAATCAACTAAAAAGCAAAATCCTGATCACTTTGAATATTGAATCGTATGAGATTCTCATCTTATTTAGTAAATCCAGCCTCACTTTGTGTTCTTATTTATTCTGACTTATTTTAAAGCTCTTGCTTAGCTTACCGTAGCTCATAGATAGACAAAATGTATTTATGTACAATAGGTAATTGCAACAGCATGATGAACATGAACTTGACTGTAAATTTACTAGTAAGGAATTATCTTCCAACCACCATCAGTCTGCTAATCATTCCTATTCTGGCAGGATAGGATATTTCAATAGGAGGGGGTGGCTTAACCCAAAGCATTATGTTTTCCCCCAAAAATTCACATGTTGTATGAATCTGAGCAGTGTTTGGATAAATAAGTATTAAGCATTAGGGTGATCTGACATTACAAAATGAAGAGAGGTGTTTTGCTACATGATCCTTAAAGGGTACATTTAAACTTGCAGTTGGGGAAATTAAAAACGCGCGGTTGAACCGACCCCCTTAACCTCCCTGGCGGTGTTCCCGAGTGTGGCTCGGGGTGGATTTTCAGTACCAAGAACGGTAACCCCGAGCCACACTCGGGATTGCATTGCTGGATCCAGGCAGCGTTACTCACCTTGTCCCCTGGATCCAGTGATGTCCTCCCGCCGTGTCTGCGGGCTGTGTCCTCCGCCAGATGCCTCTGTGTGCCGGGCTCCGTTCCCTGCGAGCGTCACGTCGCACGGGGATGGAGACCGTCAGGAAATTCAAAAAGTGAAACACACACAGCACATACAGTACACTGTAATCTTATAGATTACATTACTGTATGAAAACATTACACATCCCCTTTGTCCCTAGTGGTTTGCCCAGTGCCCTGCATGCACCTTTATATTATAAATGTCATTCTTTCTGCCTGGAAACATGAGAATGTCCATAGCAACAACCAAAAAGTGTCCCTTTGCGTCAAAAGTGGTTTTTGATCAGCTAGAAAACACAGATAGTAAATAAGAATCATTTGCAGAATTGAGTGATACTGATTTTTGGGGAAATTTATCATCAGAAACTGAAAGTGACGACAGCGACAATTCTGCAACTGAGCAAATTTCAGTGTTTTTGGTTTGATTACATTATTGAATAAATTTTATTACTATTACGTTATTATTTTTGATAATTATTTGTAGTTATTTATTATATTATAATTTATGATTTTATTTTTCAAACTTTTTCATACCCGGGATGTCTACTAGACTCTTGTTTGGACAGATTTAAGTGAGTTATTCCTAAGAATTACAGGCCTACAATATAAAACGCCAAATTTTCATGCAAAATAATCGTACCGCTTTCAGCACCAAAAATCTGAAATAATCATACCGCCAGGGAGGTTAAATGGGTCTCATCACTGGTCTGAATAAACCAGAGCTGCCAACAATAGAATTAGTGTTAATCCTTGTAAATTCACAATTAAAGTGCTGCAGACTAAGCTAGCACTAAAAAAATGACAACAATGACAATTCTAAACAAAACATTTTACATTTTTGGATAGAGTAGGGAGGGGTTGTCTGTGTCCCTAATATCCAAATTAGTTCTCACTTGTATCAGAGAAAGGCAAATAAAAGAGGGGTTGATTATTTTTAATGGAGGAAAGGTGAAGAAGAAACCACACTGTACTTCTTTGTTGTTTGACATCTCAGATTTTCATTTGAAACATTTTTATATTCTAGAGGAACAATTTAATGGCAAACTGGGGCCAAATGTAGTGAAACAAAATGCATTGATTTAAAGACTGTTGTAAGTAGGATTCACAGAATTCTGAAAACAAATGTTCTTCTAATTTTCACATTACAACAAAGCAATTTCTTTTCATTATTGCTGGTTTTGCTTCTTAGTGGTACATGGTCATCCTTTGGTGATGTATTATAAAAGGCTTTTTCGATGAATTTCTTTTGTGTTCTTCAGTACAGGTCAGATGTTTTCATTGTAGGACAAAGCAAGAATTCTGCAGAAGGGCTTAGTTTAATATAAAGGATTACATTGCGTGTTCGTTTATTGTTAGGGCCAGGGGTTAAGGAGTTTAGTTTAACCATTAGGTTTGAAGCTAGGTTTCAAGGCATTTATGTTTAGAATAAGTGTAAGGGAGGTTAAAGCGAACCTGTGATTAGGGATCAGTACTGATGTAAAGGCAGTTGGGTGGAAGCATTGAGCACAGTGGGGTATGTAGGCATTCAATACATCAGGAAGTATGGGCCCTTACAGAATTACTGTGTCCTGTAGTAAAGAAGAAATCATAAGGGAGGACCACAGCAACCAGCTGAGGACATGCTATCCAACATATCTGGAAGGGTTGGATAGCAGTGGGGCACATTGCTGTTCAAGAGAACACACTGCTGGCAAGAAGGATGAGTGTTATTTTTTTTTTTCAAAGAACTGTCAAGTTTAGTTTGGTTGAAAAAGCAACCGTAAGGAAGCAAAACATATTATGGAGGGTGTTTTATGAAAGCCAACCAGGGACCTATTGCTAGTGCAGTTAATAATATTTCCCTTTCATTTTCCAAGCACAAGATAGACAAAAGGTATGCAACGTGAAGAACCGTCCCATTTTTCATTTGCTCATTTTTTTAAACCTGTTCTTTAAAGCGGAGTTCCGCCCACATCGTTTTTTTTTTGGCATCCACCTAGTTAGTATTCATTACACAAATAAAGTAATTGATAGCTTTAAATCTGGGTAGTCTTCCTATTTATTTTGTACTTACGATACATTGCAGATTTTTTCTTTACTGGGAGTTCCCATCTTAGCTGTGGGCATGTGAAGCCCACTCACACCCTCCTCAAGTCTCTTCCTGGATATGGTGCATGCTGGGTAACCATCATGCACCTCTCGATCTTGAGTGTATGTCTCATCGCTGTAACAATGGGCAGCAGCGGAGGAAGGTCCCACCTGTTGTTATGGCAACATAGATAACATGTCTCTCCCCCACAAAATTGCGTCATTTCCTGTCTGGAAATAAAGCGATTTTACAGCTCAGGAATGCCCACTGACTCATGGGAAATGATGACTCACATCTCCCATGAGCCCAGGCGAGGCGGGAAGTGATGCGGAGTGCCGTGGATCAGGAAATGTAAGATTACATGGATCACATAGCAACAGGGCACTTAGGGTGAGTATAATTTTTTTTCCCAAAGGTGATTCATCATGCATAGAGGATTTGAAATATATAAAGATGTATTTTTGGGTGGAACTCCGCTTTAAGGAGATCTCTATGAATTATTTATGGAAAGGACAAGGGGAGTTAAAGGGTTGATTGACTTTATCTTTCATATTAGTGAATGTAGTAAAGTTTCACTTTGCAAAGGATGCCCAATCATGTGCAACAAAAGTAAAAACACAGCATTTTTGCTTGCACATGATTGGATGATGGAAATCAGCAGAGCTTCACCTCATTTACTGAATTCTACATATATGAATGAGCAGAGTTGTCACCCTAGCAAACATCTCCCCGAAACCTATTTTCTATAACATAGAAGGAGATGATGTGTAGTCCACAGAGATGAACTCGGCAGGTATGATAACACTGCTTGCGATTACACCGCAAAGTGTACAGTATTGGTTTTCTGGTAGGATCAAGGTATTTTTTTTGCACAGATAAATCACTGTTAGGCTCTATGTTATGGTCCATTTATTTTGACAGGGTTTCTTTAAAGTGGTACTAAAGGCAAATATTTTTTACATTGTCCCTTCACTTTTCTGTATATGGATGATGGCATTGTAATTATTATAATAATTAAAAAAAAACACTTAAAAACCTTTTTCCTAATTGCTATACAGCTGTCGCATGACCCAGATCTTTCCCAGCCTGTCTGCAGGGGAACATAAGCAGCAGCAGCTACTAGTCCTCTGCTGCTGGTCACATGTTCAAAATATAAAAAATCAGCCTTTGGACTAGAAATTAAAAATAAATGAATAATATTAATAAACTGTTTTAAATTGTCACACAACTATATATTTGAAATCAAATCTTTATTATTTTGTTTAAATAACATGGTATTGGTAGATTTCTGCCAGTGACATCATGCCCCTCCAGCCTGTGTCTTAGAATTAAAGGGAGGTGAAGCCTCAATTAATCTACATGCCATATCCAGTCTCCATTGTGTTTAGCTGGTTAGTGGGCATGGAGGAGGAAGAAGGGAGTGGGCTGTCATTTACCACTGTTTATGCATCCACATGTGTGACTCTATAGTCACATGGGCTGCTCAGATGTGATAGGGAGGTAATGCTCAGGGTAGAAACTCACTGAAAACTGAGCATGTGAAAAGTTGAAACCACAGCTGCAAAATCCCTAGCTGCAGTGGGGACATGGACGGAAGGTGGAGATAGAGAGCAGCAGGATCAACCAGGGTTTTCGCAAAATACAGAGTGAGTATGAACAGCATGTAATACAGCATTTATTGATTGTTTTTTATGATGTATGTTTAGTGACACTTTAATGCATTCTCTACATTAATGTAAAAAGTTGTTCATGTTAGCTCAGTGTCACTCATTGATCATAATGGGATAAAATGTACCATGTCACTTTAATTTAGGAAGTAAACGGGGTTAGAGGCAATATTAGGAATCATGGTTTTCTTTAATTAGCCCCTTTGGTTGCTCACTGTTGCCAAGCATCTCTTACAAATCCTTTCTTGTTTTTTGTATTCTTTCAAAGCTCTGGCATGTCTCGCAAATGTATTTTTATATCTAGTGTTATTTTTAGTTACATTTGTATTGCATTTATCAGCTAACTGGTAAACCAACTGATATCAAATTGTCTGATTTTGTCAATGATGGACCACATAATAAAGTATCCTTGCAGCATTCTGTTTCCATGGTAACACATCAGCCCTCAACAAAATACCTTCTACTACAAGCGTCACCTGATCACTGACCCCATAACATGTGAATTTGCCTAGAGAAATGTGCAAAGTGCTGTCAGCTCTGAACATTTGCAAAAACAGCTTGTTGGGCATGTATAGTTTTTGCTTTCAAACACAAATAAATAAAAGTGGAACACCAACTACAGAAATAAATACATATGGGTTGAGTAACTAAAGGCAAATAGGCTGCAGATTTTGCAAGGGAAGTTGCACATTTCAAAGGAATTTTCCCTAGGGCTTAGTGAATGTGGTGGAATTTCACTTTGAAATGAATATTGAGTGCAAGGGAAAAAAAACAGCATTGGCTTGCATGTGATTGCATGACAGAGGTCAGCAGATCTCATTCACTCAGCTCTGGAAAATTTTTCCTTGCAATGTGCAACTTCCCATGCAAAGTGAACAATCTATTTTCCTTTAGTAAATCAACCCATAGATGAAATACAGCCACATTCATGCTATAACACACCACCAGGATAAGGTGAGATTTTGTTACTACTGCAGCTTCATATCTCATCTCATTTGCAGTTCTCCCTGTGTTTTCCTTCTCCGTTAAACTGCCTACAGGCCCCTTCAGTTCCCAGTGTCTGAAACTAAGTTTGACTGTGCAGTGCTGTAGAACCTGGCCATTTTAAAGTGCACACCCTCCCGTTCTCAGTCGGATTTCTGTTGCACAGGAAAATTTTACAATATAATGTGTGTGGCATAATTGAAAGTCTGCTAAGTTGCAGGAAGTGTCTTAGTGGGCATCACCAATGCCACTGATAGGGGGGACCACCGGTCCTCTTGTAGGGGGCCCAAGCACACAGGGGGACCCACACAGGGAGGGGGATTAGTGACGGACAACAATTGTGCCTCTCTTCCTCCAGCAGCTGAAAGCTGGCCTCTCCCCCTCTCCCTGCTGCCAGCTTTTATCTGCTGAGAAAGAGACAGTTCTGTAATTGTCGTCTCTCACCAATCCCTCTCCCTGTGTGCCCCCCCCCCCCTCTCAGGCTGGCTCTAATGTTATTCTCTGCTCCTGAGTTTGTTATCTCTGTAACTTTGTATCTCTCCCTCTGTCTCTCTGACATAGGGACTGCCCAGCCTGTATATTTTCTTCATCTCATTTTTATTTATTAATTAGTTTTATCTTTTCGATTTAGCAGGAATTCTGTGAGTTATGTTGTATTTGTGTCTGCTAATAATATTATTGTATTTTTAGCAAAATATAGCTTTAATATTTTCTTGGGGAGGGGGGCCCTGTCAGGTAGTCTGTACGGGGGCCACACGATTTCTATCAGCAGCCCTGGGTATCAAAGCCAAGATCCCAGGGTCTGTTTTACTACAGCTTATGTAGGTACTCCAATGCATACAATATTTCATACACTGCTGTTTGAAGTTGGGGGCTCAATGATAAATACCCATAAATGCAGTATGTTGCCTTTTTTGCTCAGTGTATTCCTTTCTGACCTGCATTGGTGCACTGGCAATCCATTGCTCAGCAGATGAACAGGTTTTAAGATAAAATGTTGTCTCATACATTCCTCTGTACATCTTATTGAAAAAGATGTACAATGCTAAGTAGCATTATTTGGATGTTCAATGTAAACTGCAATCTGGGGCTCCACCAACCACATTGAACATCTGAGTACAATTTGATAGATGGATCAAGGGGTCTCATTCACTAAGTGTGCATGCATCCATGTGCTCATGCAATACCACATTACCAATATATTATAGCACTTTATGCTTGCTCTTGGTAATTTTCATTCAATAAACTAGACCCTTTATTACAATGTAACAATGGCAATGCTCGCTATAATGTGTGCTGGCATATTGTCCAGATTTAACCAGGCTATAAAAGATAAAGAGATGGAGTCAGTTATCCAACAACCCTTCTTTAAACCTCCCTTTCCACCAAGAACCCCATTGAAGTAATCAAAGTACAGTTGAGTGGGGTCATTCACACACAGTCTTTTTCTTACACATTTTCAAGTAAATATTCAACAACATAAATAAGAAAGTCCTGGTATCTGGGGAAAATGTATTGTAGGCCCCAAGCCATACCACACAAGCTCAGGGACAATTACACATTAGACTGCAGATATAGCCCATAGCATCTGCACTGAAGAAGGAACACTTCACCTAAGATGGGTACTTACATATTTTCCATCTTGAGTAAAAATACTGCCTTCAAAGCCCCTACAACCCCACTAGCTGTTAAATGTTTTGGGTAAGCAGCAGGTGAATTCTTCAGAAGCCCGGTCGAACCACTTTCGAAAGCCTCTCCTAGCAAACCTCTGTCATCTAAAATATACAAATGGAAAAGGAGGGCACACCGACCTTGAGCATTACCAAAGATATTTAATAGAAGTTAAAAACAGCAATGGTTATACTCACATACATCCGTACAAAATAGGCATATGAGGTACTCCGAAACAACAGACAATTCCATAAAAGTCCAAGGCGGGACCCAAGATGACCGGTAGACGGGACGGTATGGCATACTGGCTGACGTGTTTCGAAGGAGGACCCTCTTCCTCAGAGCCCAAGCCACATATGTCCAGTCGTCAGCCAGTACACCATACCGTCCCATCTACCGGTCATCCTGGGTTCCGCCTTGGACTTTTAAGGAATTGTCTGTTGTTTCGGAGTACCTCATATGCCTATTTTATACGGTTGTATGTGAGTATAACCATTGCTGTTTTTAACTTATATTAAATATCTTTGGTAATGCACAAGGTTGGTGCGCCCTCCTTTTCCATTTCTATATTTCAGTTTTAAGAGCACCCATTGTTCTGAGGAAGGCTGCAAGACTGTTGGTACTCCATAGATAGCAGCTTGTACACACGTCCAAAGGCTGAGCACTTGCAGGAGAATTTTTGGCTCTGTCATCTAATTCAGTAGGTGAACTATCACTGAGGGAACACAGTTAACCCTTAGAGCACTCCCTCCAGGTTAACACCTTCACCGCCCATGGCATTTATACAGTAATCAGTGCATTTTTATAGCACTGATCGCTGTATAAATGCCAATGGTCCCAAAAAATTGTCAAAAAATCTGACATGTCCGCCACAATATCGCAGTACCACTAAAAACCACAGATTGACGCCATTATTATTAAAATATAAAAGAAAATAAAAAACCCATAAATTAATTCTCATCATTCGTAAACGCGGCAACCTTTGCACAAACCAATCAATAAACGCTGATTGCGATTTTTTTTTTTATCAAAAATATGAGGAAGAATATAAATCGGTCAGAGCCGATGAAAAAAATGTTTTTTTATATTTTTTTGGGATTTGTATTTTAGCAAAAAGTAAGAAATATTGGGGTTTTTTTTTGCAAAATTGTCGCTCTTTTTTTGTTTATAACGGTGATCATAAATGACGCAGAGGAGATCAAATACCACCAAAAGAAAGCTCTATTTGTGGGAAAAAAAGGACACAAATTTTGTTTGGGTACGTCGTCACACGACTGCGCAATTGTCAGTTAAAGCGAAGCAGTGCTGAATCGCAATAAGTGCTCTGGTCCTAAACTGGGAAATACTTCTGGGGCTGAAGTGGTTAAAAAGAACAGTTTCATGCATTAAAAAAGAACAGAACAGTAAAATTAGCCCAATTTTTTGCATAGTGTGAAAAAGGATGTTACGCCGAGTAAATACATACCTAACATGTCATGCTTTGAAATTGCGCACACTCGTGGAATGGCGCCAAACTTCAGTACTTAAAAGTCCCCATGTACAGGGTACATGTTTAGAGTTACAGAGGAGGTCTAGTGCTAGAATTATTGCTCTCGCTCTAACGTTTGCAGTGATACCTCATATGTGTGGTTTGAATGTCGTTTACATATGCGGACACGACTTACGTATGCGTTCGCTTCTGTGTGCGAGCTCACAGGGACGGGGGCGCTTTAATAATTTTTTTTTATTGTTTATTTTACTTTATTTTTTTATTTTTACACTTTCCCTTTAACCGCTTCCATACAGGACACTTACACCCCCTTCCTTACCAGACCAATTTTCAGCTTTCAGCACTCTCACACTTTAAATGACAATTACTCAGTCATAGTACACTGTACCCAAACAAAATTTTTATCATTTTTTTCTCACAAATAGAGCTTTCTTTTGGTAGTATATAATCACTGCTGGGTTTTTTATTTTTTTCAATATAAGCGAAAAAGTAGCGAAAATTTTGAAAAAAAAAACACTTTTTTTTAGTTTGTATTGAAAAATTTTGCAAAAAAGTAATTTTTCTTCATAAATTTGGGCGATAATTTATACTGCTACATATCTTTGGTAAAAATAACCCAAATTAGTGGATATTATTTGGTCTCTGTGAAAGTTATAGAGTCTACAAGCTATGGTGCCAATCATTGAAAATTGATCACACCCGATGTACTGACCACCTATCTCATTTCTTGAGACCCTAACAAGCCAGGAAAGTACAAATACCCCCCAAATGACCCCTTTTTGGAAAGTAGACATTCCAAGGTTTTTAGTAAGGGGCATGGTGAGTTTTTTGAAGTTGTAATTTTTTCCCACAATTCTTTGCAAAATGAAGAATTTTTTTTTTTTTTTTTTACACAAAATTGTTAAA
>BLSH010081386.1:978604-991903 GCA_018402905.1 Glandirana rugosa
GGGGAGAACCCGGTAACAGCTCGTTACCGCGGATTCCCGTCATTTTGTGACCGGCTGTGATTGGACACAGCCGGTCACGTGGTAAAGAGCCAATACTATTGGCTCTTTACCCTGATCGGGGTTGGGCTTTGTCCGAGGGACAAGCCCGCCCCCCGATCGCCGCGCTGCGCGCCCCCTGGGGCGCGCGCGAGCGGCGTGCACGCCGCTCAGTCGCCATTGATGTCAGTGACCGGCTGTGATAGGACACAGCCGGTCACGCGGTAAAGAGCCAATTTTATTGGCTCTTTACCCCGATCACGGAAGGCCGGGGTCCCGAGGGACACGGCCGGTCCCCGATCGCCGCGATGCGGGCCCCTGAGGGCCCGCAAAGCGGCGAAAACAAGAGGACGTCATATGACGTCCACTTAGGATGGGGAGTCCACCTTGCCGGCGTATTTTTACAATACGCCGGTAAGGAAGTGGTTAAAAAAAAATTGTGGTCACTTTTATTCCTATTACAAGGAATGTAAACAACCCTTGTAATAGGAATACTGCATGACAGGTATTCTCTATGGAGAGATGTGGGGTCTATAAGACTCCATACCTCTCCTCCAGGCTGGAAAGCATCAGATCAAAAAAAAAAAAAATAATGATCTGATGTTTTCTAGCTGGAAACCCTGCTTTGTTTACTTTTGCTGGACCGGACGTCACGCCCGGGCCACCGAGAGCCATAGAGATGACCAGGGATGTAGGCATCACTGAGATATCAGCAGACAAAGCCAAAGACGTCATTTGTCTATAGGCCGGTAGGGGAGTGGTTTTTAAAGTGCCATTCAACTCCAGTTTGTAAATGTTGAACACAGATCCTAATGGGAGTACTGATTGTCACTTTAAACAAGCTGCTAGCAGGCTTCAGGACTTCTTGACGCTTATTCAAAGCCTGCTGAAGCCTGCTAGCAGCTTGCTTAAAGTGGCAATCAACACTACTATTAGGTTCTGGTTCAACATTTACAAACTGGAGTTCAATGGTACTTTAAAAGCTTCAACAAATCTTGCTGAAAGTTCTGCAAACACTTAATCAAAATTTGCTGTTCACACTGCTCTTATACAAGCTGAAGCCTGTGTGAAACAGGCCTAGGGTAGGCTTTCCAGACTTTACTCAGTGTAATTAGGATATTTTGCATTACATTAATAAAATTTAGAAATGCTGTACTAAAGGAAACAATCACTGGTAAGATAGGCCCAGGGCATGGAGAAAGCTAGCAGGAACTAAGCAGGACCTATATAACAAGGTTAAAGGAACTTTTAGGATACACTATTGATGCAGGGATCAGAAGGAACCACTTAGTGCAGTGGGGGATGGGGCCAGGAGATCAACACTCTAGAAGGGCTGGTTTCCGAAGCAAGCTTTATTGGAGCAGGATTCAATGACCCAGGTGGTAGTAGTGGTAAGTATTCACTTCTTTGTAAGTAACAGGTTTTATAAACACTTATTAGGGTGACAGGGTCACCTTAAATGGTGGGCTAGGCATGCAGGGGATTAGAGTGATACTAAACACACACTGTAATTTACAGAATCCCTTCTGTTTCTGTATGTGGATGATGTCACTGAAATTAATTTAGTAGAAAAAAAAACACCTAAGTACCTTTTTCCCAATCAATATACAGCTGTCACATGACCCGGCTCTTTCCCAGCCTGTCTGTAGAGGAACATAAGCAGGAGGAGCTTCTAGTCCTTTGCCAGTGTTAGAAGAAGACAGGTGCCTAGAAAGACTGTTGGCACCTTCTTGTGCTTTTTAGCGCTTGTGCGCGAGCTCCCGTGCGCGCGCCAGCAATGGCGCCAGACGGCTCTATTTAATCAGAGTGCACCCTGTAGCAAGTGCTGTCTGATCTACATCGTTTGGTGTGAGTTCCTGAGTGACCTGTACTTTGATTCTCTGTTCCTGCGACCCGGCCTGCCTGACTCTGCTGATTTCTGCCTGCACTGACCTTTGGATTGCCTACAACCACGCTCCTGCCTAGCCCTCCTGTACTACTGCTGCCTGCCTGTTGACGACCCTGCCTGCCCTTCCTGCACTGCACCGCCAGCCCGCTTTCCGACCCGGCCTGTACGACCACGCTTCTCGTGCACGAGTGCACCAACTGACTTCTACCAACGCCAGTGACCCAGTCTGACCCTTGTGCCATCCTGCACTCCCAAGCCTCCTGTCTACTCTACCAGGGGTTCCCAAGTCAGGGTAGCAAGGGAGGTTATCCACTGCATAAGTCAGACTCGTCCACCAGGTACGTGACAGCCAGAATAGGCCCGTTATGGAAGTGGTTAAAAGCTTCAACAAAGCTTGCTGAAAGCTCTGCAAATGCTTTGTCTAAGCTTGCTGTTCACACTGCTCTTATACAAGCCAAAGCCTGTGTTATACTAGATTACCAGTGTGCACAAAATGTTTTCGGGCTGCAGGGGACTGCATTATTTCCTTACTCTTCAAGGGATCCAAAGACAAATGTTCATGTGTAAAGCCTAATATACATTGTATTACAAAAGATTGTACTAAGCAACAAATGAACAACCATGCAGTCTCGTGAACAAAACCATTTTGATACTTTACCTTAAATAAGCATATAATAGGAATTCTGGCAAATATGAAGTAGTATAAATGAATGTTAACGTGACCCTGTACATGCTTTTTTAAATTGAAGGAATCACAGTAAATGGTTGTTTCCATAACAACATATTAAATCCAGTTTTTCCATGAACAAAATACCTTTTTAATGATGTTTTTATGGGCTTCTTATAAAAGGTCCTTAACGAACAAAGCATGTACACAGTGGTGTGGTTATATGAAATTTACACAGCGGTTAAACTGTTTTTGCAATGCAAGGTACTAGATGATCTCTTTACTATTCCCATATATTTTCATGGAGGATTATTTATCAGTGTATCTATACTCTGCATGTGCACCTTTATTCCATATGCATGTTTAGGCACATGCATTTGCATACAACGGGGAAACCTGCATACAATTCACAAATGTGTGAACCCGGCTTAAAGGTGTTATTGACATTAAATTTTCACCACGTCGGTAATAACCCATGCAATCCATACATACAAAGAAACCACAACAAATAAGTTCAGAAATTTTTTTTTTTTTGTAAAATGGAATGACACAGGAAAAAGGTATTGAACACATAAAGAAAGGGAGGTGCAAAAAGGCATGGAAAGCCAAGACACCAAGTGAAATCTATCAGTAATTAGAAAGTAATCTTGCTCTTTGTTAGTGCAAATTAATATCAACTGGTTCAGCCTCAACTGATGGCCTATAAAAAGGTGTCCAATTACCAAGGTGTCACATCTCATGATGGGTAAAGGCAAAAAGCTTTCGCAAGACATTCACAACCTTAGGGTTCATGCACACAGGACTTTAAAAAAACAGCCAAAAACGTCAGTAGCTTATCAGGGATGTTTTCAGCTTTTACCAGTGTTATATTTCCGCAGTTTTTCTCGCGTTTTTTCCCGTTTTTAAAGGGCCAGCGTTTTTTTTTTCAATTGGTCTAAAACATTGGGGATTGACGTTTTTGAGCATTTTTGAGCGTTTTTGGACGTTTTTAAGTGTTTGAACGTTTTTACAGCTGAAAACAGTCTAGAAAAACCCTCAGCTCTTGGGTATTTTTTACAGCTCAAAAACGTCACTGCTAAAAACAGTTGATAACAGCCTATGTGTGCATGAACCCATAGGATAACATGATGGAGGGTTTATTGACTGTAGAAAAAAACGTCTGCAGCTGAAAACAGCTGCTGAAAAACAGTCAAAAAACGTCCTGTGTGCATGAGGCTTTATTATTGCAAAAAATACTGATGGCATTGGTTACAAAAGAATTTCTAAACTTCGGAATGTTCCAGTGAGCAGTGTTGGGGCCATAATCTGGATGTGGAAAGAACATAATTTCACCATAAACTGGAGAAATTATCAGAAGAGTTGTCCAACCGTCATGGCCTGAATGAACGCTCACCACGCAAGACTCCATTGCTGAAGAAAAAGCATGTTGAGAATCATTTAAAGTTTGCTGCACAACATTTAGACAAGCATGTGAAATAAGAGAATATACAGGACTGCTGTTAGAAATGATGGGCCACCCAACCCCACCTACAACCCCCCCCCCCGCACGGTGCAGTGGAACAGGAGCACTGACTTTATCCAATGGCACTGAAAAAAAGTCCCTCCTCCGCTCCCACCTCCTAGGCCCCTCTGTTGACTTGATGGGGCCTAGGGAATTGTAATGTAAGCAAGTAGGAGCTGGGGTGTGGTCTAGTAAAATCAATGTATTCATTTAGGGGAAAATGAACAATAAAGCTTCCCCGGGCATCCCTGTCTAGCCAATGAGGTCTGGGACCAGTACAACAGGACCAGTTGCACTGCATTATCAGCGGCCCTGAGAATATATTCTGGTCAGATGAGACCAAAATTGAACTCTTTGGATGCCATAATACACACCATTGTTGGGGGTCAAATGGCACTGCACATCCCCCCAAAAACAGCATACTAAGGTGTCCGTTTATGAAACTGTGAACAGCGGTGATCCCGAGGATCACTGCTGATCACAGTTCATTTTTGGTTTATGAAACAGGCATGATCGGGGGAGAACATGTTCTCCCCCGATCATCTCCACACACAGAGAAGCTGTAACTGACTGACACAGAAACGGCCAGTTTATGAAACTGCGATCTCAGCGCTTCACTGGTGATCTGTGTCAAAATTCACCCTCTGAGCTGGTGAATTGGGGAGTGAAGAGAGAATCCCAGGGGAACTGAGGGGGAAGAAGGAAGATTACTGACTTCCTTCTTCCTCGATCAAACTCCCCAACACAGTAACCAAGTCCCCCTGTCATGTTTAGGTGTATATATATGTATACATAACGTGTGTATATATATATATATATATATATATATATGTATACGTATTGTGACGTTATGCGAGGCGAGGTGTTAGATGGACGCTATCTGTCACCTTGCATACATTCACTTGGATTGGACTAAAGCGGAGTTTCGGGTCCACTGGTGTCCACTCTCAGGTGTTGTTTAAATAAACCAGGAAGAGAGCAAAGTTTACTCTGCCCTGGAACTCTATGAGCGATCAGCCTGAGAGAGCTGACACACGGAGGTTAGTGACTAAAAGTAAGGGTTGCACTAACTTTGTTTTGTGGGTGTTTGGGAGAAGCCTGGCACTGCTTAGAGAGGTATCCTGAATTATTTAGTTAGAGCCTGGATGGCAAGGATTTATTTTATGCTTTGTTTGTTTTAAAATGCAACCTTTGCTCCAATAAACTTGACTGAAAGCCAGATTTTAAGAACCTGCTGCCTCAACTGTCTTTTTCCCAGGAAAGGTGATCCCCACAAGAGCTAATCCCTCACAGTATATATAATGTGTGTGTGAATATATATATACAGTATCGCACAAAAGTGAGTACATCCCTCACATTTTTGTAAATATTTTATTCTAGCTTTTCATGTGACAACACTGAAGAAATGACACTTTGCTACAATGTAAAGTAGTGAGTGTACAGCTTGTATAACAGTGTAAATTTGCTGTGCCAGCTGCTGCGCTGTGGGAACGGACAGGAGCCGCCGAACGGCGGCTCTGTCCCTTCCCGGCAGCAGAGAGGCTGGAATTCGCACCGCAATGGTGTGAATCCAGCCTGAATGCCAACATGTACTGTGACATGCTGAAGCAGAGCATGATCTCCTCCCTTTCGGAGACTGGGCAGGGCAGTATTCCAACATGATAATGACCCCAAACACACCTCCAAGACGACCACTGCCTTGCTAAAGAAGCTCAGGGTAAAGGTGATGGACTGGCCAAGCATGTCTTCAGACCAAAACCCTATTGAGCATCTGTGGGGCATCTTCAAAATGGAAGGTGGAGGAGTGCAAGGTCTCTAACATTCACCAGCTCCATGATGTCATCATGGAGGAGTGGACGAGGACTCCAGTGTCAACCTGTAAAGCTCTGGTGAACTCCATGCCCAAGGGGGTTAAGGAAGCGCTGGAAAATATTGCCATATATCCCAATTTGGACATTTTCACTTAGGGGTATACTCACTTTTGTTGCCAGCAGTTTAGACATTAATGGCTGTGTGTTGAGTTATTATGAGGGGATAGCAAATTAACACTGTTATACAAGTTCTACACTCACTGCTTTACATTGTAGCAAAGTGTCATTTCTTCAGTGTTGTCACATGAAAGATATAATAAAATGTTTACAAAAATGTGAGGGGTGTACTCACTTTTGTGAGATACTGTATGTATAGATAATATAATGTGTGTGTGTGTTTATATATACATATATTGTGTAGGGGGACTAATTATTTTATTAACTAGGGTGAGCGGTCTCCTCGGGCAATATCCGTGTACTGAGCAGTGATAGTTTATCACTTCTTAATAAGCGGACATTTCAGTGTTTCAGCAAATTTCCGGTACCGTAATCTTGCAATTTTTCACGAGATTCCAGTATCAGGGGGCATTCTCCACTGTTGGAAGCATTTGGAGATCGTTTCACTTCACAAAAGGTGAAGGGATCTACACCGCTTCATAAACAGGCATCCAGAGGAGAACGATCTCCTCTGTGAATGCTGGAGAAGTCAGCAGTGGATTTTTTCCACTGCTTCAAAACGGACACCTATCAGTGAAGTTTGGCGGTGGGAACATCATGGTGTGGGGCAGTTTTTCAGCATACGGGACTGGCAAACTTCATATCGTTGAAGGAAGGATGAATGGAAAAATGTACCAAGACATTCTTGATAAAAATCTGCTGCCATTTACCAGGATGATGAAGATGAAACGAGAGTGGACATTTCAGCAAGACAATGATCCCTAACACAAAGCCAAGGAAAATCAATTGGTTTCAAAGAAAGCAAATAAAGTTGCTAGAATGGCCCAACCAATCACCTAACTTGAATCCAATGGAAAATCTATGGAAAGAACTAAAGATCAGAGTTCATAGAAGAGGCCCAAGGAACCTTCAAGATTTGAAGACTGTTTGTGTAGAAGAACGGGCCAAAATCACACCTGAGCAATAAATGTGACTAGTTTCTCCCCACAGGAGGTGTCTTGAAGCTGTCATTACCAACAAAGTTGGGTGTTCAATACTTTTTCCCTGTATCATTACATTTTATTACACATAACTTAATTTCTGAACGTATTTGTTTTGGGTTATTTGTATGTATGGATTGCATAGGTTATTGCCGACATGTGGTGAAAATTGCATGTCAATAGCACCTTTATTAATATATTTACCAAGAAAAATGGTGGCATGTTCAATACTTATTTTACCTGCTGTATGTATGAATTATTATGTTGTACACAACAGACATAATACACTTTGTATGATCATACAATTGCATATCTTCTATTACTGGTATCTTTTAATATTTCATAGGTGTTATCTTCTTCTTGGAGACTATTGCATGATGTAATTGTAAATACTTATGAAAACGAGAGAACTTTTAATAAGTTTAGATCTGCCAGCTATAGACAAAGGGGGTCTCCACCACACATTACATTGTCCCTGAAACTTGACAATGCAGTATACATAGTTAATAGTTAAGATAGGTACCGTACTTCTTTTAGAGAGCTTCTTTTGAAGAGCTGGGTAAAGAGGATTTCAGTTCATCAATGGCTAACAGTACTGACTTACTCCAATGAATTAATAACCCTGAGGTAGAAATGATAGTCATTTTTTAAAGAGCAGACTGTTTCAACTAAAAATAAAAGAACATCATCTGCATATAGCGCTGTTTTTTAATCAATAGGACTTAGTTTAAACCACTGATGTCCAAGGATGTCTAATCATCACTGTCAGTGGTTCAATAGCTATTGCAAATGATATAGGAATAAGCGGCACTCTTGAGGAGTGCCACATTGCAATTTAAATTAAGGAGACAAATAATAATTTATTCTAATTGGTTCATAAGTATCCTCATATAAAATTAAAGCCCATTTGATTAAAATGGGACTGAAATTAATTTTTCTATCACTACCCACAAATAAGGCCATTTATTTCTATCAACAGCTTTAGTTGCATCTACAAATAATATCACTCTAACTTCTGTATTACCTGGAGGTATTTGTACATTTCATACAGTACGTTGAATATTAAGGGCAGAAGATTTATTAGGCATAAAGCCTATTTGGTTAACATTAAAAATGTAGTTATCAATGCAATGAAATGATTTGCTGACATTTTAGATATAATTTAACATCTAGTCTTGCATACCTACAGTACGCTGTGAGGTTTTACCCCCAGGGCCTTATTATTAGGAAACCTCTTTTCAGCCCTTTCAAAGTAAAAGGAGAATCTCAATAACCTATATCTTGCAGCTTCAGTACTGGTAGTGTTATCTGTTCTACATAGTTACCTAGTTGTTGTTCTAATTATGCCCTTTCAGACGCATATAAATTACTATAGAATCAATATCGGTATCTACTGTATCAGAGATAGAAGAGACTTTTTATTTCTATTGCTCCTATATGTGAAGATAGCTGTGGAGACCTAGTTGCTAATACATTCCCTAATTTAGCTCCCCCAAACTAATGCTACTAAGAAAAAAACGCCCATGTTCCACCTTCTTGAACACAATTGTTTTTCCCTAGATCTTGTGCAGCTTCCACATTCTTTCATATATTCTACATCCACTCTATTCACGTCTGCCATCATCTCCTATTCCTTCGTCTATGCTTTAACAACTGAGATTTGTTTTACAGATCTGAATGAATAGAAGAGGATTCTATCCTAGCCAACAAGGATTTAATCTCCAAAGATGATAAGTATCTCTTTCATTGGTTTTAAATTGTATTACTAACATAAAATGTTTAGAAAATCTGCTAACTATAAATTCAATCTTATGAAATAATGATATAATATTAAAAGTGCCAAAATCTAAGAGACGGTTCACACAGGGGCGGCTTCAAAGTCGCCCGATTCTCGTCCGACTTCTAAGCCACCCTACTCCAACAAGAAACTCGCTGGATAGTGAATTTGAGAGCCACCTCCTCCCCCGGGCCTCAACGATATAGCTAGCTATCGCCCCTTTTAAGACGGCTTTGAATCAGGTGGATGGGAAGTGTCAACTACTCATGTATTTCCTGCTCTTCATTGCCCTTTATTGCCCTGTATTTTTATATTTCTGTCTCTAGCGGTTGCCCCTCAACTATATCTATGGATTTATATACTGTTACATTTTACTAATAATTGCGATTTTGGAGACCTTTACTCATATATTTATTTATTTCTTGCAATAATTACTAACAATTATTTATATATTGGACACAATGTAACATACATGGATATATTATTGTGAGACCACCGCTTTATGCAACAAACCCTGTCCTGCTGTATGATTGAAAATGTCTGTACATTTTATTGTGCATCTTCTATGTTTAACATTAAATGTTCTTTGCAGCCTCTTGCCATGCCTGTGCGCTGTGGTAATTAGACACGGGTCTACCTATGATGACATAGGTGGATGCACCCAGGACGATCCATGCCCTCCTGTTTTCTGCCCTCACCTGGCACACACAGGGTTATCCCTGCTAGGGGGTGCCCCTTTATTAGCGGTGTCTGCGGACTTATTTTGCACCGATGCTGTATCTACAGCTCTGTTGCAAGCTGTCTCCATGGCCGCGTCTATGTGTCAGAGGCTTTGGGATGCATGACACCACCCCACGTCATGTTGCTTGCTGGTCCTAGTGGCTGCCATCTGACGCATGTGCTCCGCATACATGGCGATGCATGGACCGCCATATTTAAAACCCTTTCCCGGCTCACTGACATGCTTGATTTGATACAGGAAAAGCGCTTGTACTCTGCACCCAACGGGGAAAGGAGGAGAGGGGGATTTCTTTTGGTGCTCGGCACTCTCCCCTCTCTGCTGTAACATTGAATTTGCCATTTATCTATTTTTTTTTATAGAAAAAGGACCACCCCTACAGGTCACCCAATGGAGATTTACTTTTCCACCAAGATCTGCAGTGTGGCCAGTATCCAACCTCTTCAGGTACACCTTACAATGTTACATGTAAGCTTTCATGCATAGCTGTATACTATTTTGTATACTAAAACTACTATTGTTACTGATAGGTATCCCCCCCCCCGTTCTGGGCACCCATTCTGCAGCCTAACCCATTGTAGGCGGACCTCCGCGAGGCAGTCTGTGAGGTGCTTTGTTTTGTCCCCTCTGAGGGCACCCTCTTGTTTTCTGGCTGACACCAGGCTATGTGTGCACTGACATCATAGCTGATAGGTAATACAGATATTCCCATATGGATCCTGCCATACCATTCAAATGTTTGTCTAACCTTTGTCATGATATATATACTTTTCTCTTTATAGAAACAGTCAAGCTTCTCCAATCTAACACCCCTATACCTGAAACGCCGGGTGAACGGGGTCAGCTATAGCTTGATATCTACCAATTTGATTGTGTTATACAGCCTGTAATTTTAACTTTATGACATGTTTTGTACTCACCTGTTTTAAGCAATAAAATTGTTATATTTTAACCATCTTTGGTGCATTGCCATTATAATCCCACATTTGGGGGTTCAGCCTATTTGTTATTGTCCACCATTGGGCAGCGCTATCACATTTTCTATATAACTTATATGCACTGCATGTGGGAACACATTTAGTGATAGCAGCCACACGTTATATATTGGAATTAAGTGGCAGTGCACAATATCTTCACTATTATCTTTATGTATTTGACTGTCAGAAAAGACTGCATGTAATTGTGTCTCCACCCTAAAACCAATCTTACTTTACTTGTTTCACCACTGTTGGCTTGCTCAGAAGGATAGGGGAAGTCCTGAAATATGGATAATATTTCTCATACTGTATCTTTAATAAAGAGTGGAGACAGACTGTGGTAGCCGGCACCTGGGTTGTGTGTGTGTCATGAAAGTCTTGAGCAATGGAGCCATGGATTTGGGTATGTTTTAGTCAGTGTCTGATATCAGCAAAATAGTATCAAGGTAGGAAGGGCCACTCGTTGCTTACTTTCAAAGTACAAGTTGTTGCTGTCTGAGGCACGGTGTATTGTCAGACACAAAAAACATTGTTCGCCACAGTTTAAAGCCCAAATGAATTTTCACTTTATATCACCTAACAACATTTCATTGCATCAAACAATAGGTATGCAAAGTCTTGCAGTTGGTTTTCTGTATGAAGCAGCCACAGCCTGAGTGGAAAAGTCTCTCCCTCTGCCAACATGGTGTAGAGAAGGATCCTTGCTCTCTGTGTGAAAGCAGTGTTCTCTCTGCAGAGGTTTGACATGCCCTCCACTAAGTCAGAACTAAAGCTCCCCCTAAACTTCCCCAGCTCCCTCATCCCTTATCATTGGACACCCTGCATTTCATCCTGGCCTAACGGATTCTTCTTTCCACCAGTGGATCCAACGGAACACAAATGTAGAGCCAACCACGTAATTCACTCTGACAGATGGATCCTACCTACACCCCTGACCACTGAAATGGGGTTGTGGTGGAAGTTGCAACTCTAATGCTTTTTATCCTTCCTTCCGTCTCCTTCCTCTATCACATGCCATTCAACAAGATTTGAAGAAGTCCGGTGTAATAACACTGGCATGGTCAGTGGAACCTTATCAGAATCTTATGCAATTTTCCTTAATAAAGAATCAGATCCCTCCTGCCTTATATTAAAAATGAATTAAATAAAGCATTTATAGTTAACAGGTATCAAGAGACCAATTATAATTTTTTAACATGATGGTGCCAAACACTCCACAGTCACTTAGATTATTCACAAATTAACTGGACTTTTCATCTAGAATGACCCTCTGGCATTACTTTTCCATCTTACGCCTCTCTCAAGAAAAGCAAACAAAACCTCTTTACCATTTGCTTAATGCTGCAAACTTAAATGTACCAGCAATCAAAGTGTAAAAAAAAAAAGATCCCCGATCACCCCTACTGTAGTAACAGTTAAACCATAAAAAATAATGTTAACATTTAAAAAAAAAAAAATAAAGTATTGAATAAAAAAAAAATGTATGATGTCACCAGTCAGTGACCCTGATCACTGCCACACCAGTCATATCATGACGCTGTACTGCGCTGGTGACAGTACGTAAAAATTGTGAAAAAATATATTATTTTCCAAAAAATTGTGACAAAAAAATTACAACTTCAAAAAACTTGCCATGTCTCTTACTAAATGCTTCAGACTGTCTACTTTGCAAAAAGGGGTAATTTGGGAGGTATGTGTACTGTCCTGATATTTTAAGGGACTCAAGAAATGAGATTGGCTGTCAGTACATGAGAATTGATCGGTTTTCAAATATATACCATAACTTGCGGCCGCTATAACTTTCCTACAGACTAAAATATTTATATACTTTTTTTAGTTTTTTTTTTTAGCAAAGATAAACCTAAACGTATGAAGAAATTTGATTTTATGGGATATGTTTTTTGACAGAAAGTAGAAAATACATTTTTTTTATAGTCTTTTTTTCATTTTATATTGCAAAAAAAAAGCAGTGGTGATCAAATACCACCAAAGGAAAGCTCTATTGGTGTGAAAAAAAATCATAATATCATAAATAGCGCAGTGCTGAAAAGCAACAAATGGCCTGGTCATGAAAGGGGTAAAATATTCTGGAGCTTAAGTGGTTAAAGAGAAAAAAAAAACTGAACTGGGCTTTAAAATAGATTCTGGGAACACTATTGTATTTTAAAGTGCATCTGCCGCAAAGCATGTATTTGATGCGGGGAAGGGAGCTACACTAGGGTGTGAATTCCCTGACAAAACACCATTTTTCATTTTGTTCTGCAGCCTCTGAAGACAGCCCTGCTTCCCTCATTTTTTTTTTTTTTTCAATAAAGGTTTTATTGAGAGTAAACAAACATAGGCTTATATAATTGTACATTGCGTATGTAAAGCGTTAATATAAAATCCGTGTGACATTTAACTTTGTCAAATTATTGTAGCATAAGTACATTTGTCAAAGTAGAAAGTAAGGATAAATACAATAGTTAAAATAAGGTGATTTTCATACAGAGTAAATTTTTATACAGAATAAGACTATTAATCCTGGAGCTTGCTATGTTAATTGTGGTTTATTAATGGAGTTTTAAATCTCAGGGTTGCTGTAACGTGTTGTAGTGGTATGTAACATTCGTCAGTTAGTATTACTTTTTTGTTACTTATGGTCAGTGATGTTGTAGTGGTGGTTTGTATTGATTTTTGCTATGAATCGAGTATATCAGCGTAGTCTTTTGTGGACTTAAATGTGATCCACGGTTTCCATAATTTG
>BLSH010081386.1:996716-1028137 GCA_018402905.1 Glandirana rugosa
CTTGATAAATTCTGAGTTTAATTAGTGATTTATTTTATTTCAGGGATTAAGAACAGTTTTCAGGTTGTGATTCATATTCGTGTTTTTTATTGTATATTTCAGAGATTTCTCCGGGTTATGGACAGTTGTCTTGTTTCAATAGCGGTTATCTCTCACTCTGGGCGTTTTTGATGCAGGCGTTCCTGATATTTGTCCTTCTTGTTGTTTTTGTTTCTTCCCTTTTGAATATGCAGATTTTTGAGGTGTAGAACCCGGAGAAGGTGTCGTTGTTGGTATTTGTGGAGGTAGACGGAATTCCTGGTACCACTCGGGTAAGTCTATTAGATCGCTTTGAATGGCATCACAAAAGAGTGGAATGTCTTCTGGTGTGCGTAAAAGAATTTGTTTGCCATCGACCGTGATCTGTACAGCGAAGGGGAATTTCCATCTGTATGGAATTTTTTTTTCTTTTAGGATTTCCAGAATTGGTCTAACCGCTCTCCTGTTTTTTAGTGTTATGGGTGATAGGTCCTGGAACAGTTGAATGTTTTCTCCGTTAAAAAGTATTTGGTCATTTTGCCTTGCTTTTCTTAGGATATCCTCTTTTAGAGGGAAATTGTTGAGGCAGCAGATGATGTCTCTTGGCGGGGCTGTGTCAGGGCCTTTAGGTCTTAGTGCTCTATGAGCTCTTTCAAATTCGATTGTCGAGTCCATAGGTCTTTCCAAAAGGTTATTAAAGATGGAGGTAAGGACTGGTTTTATTTCTTCTGCATTTATAGCTTCTGGTATTCCTCTTATTCTGATGTTCTTTCTTCTTCCTCTGTTGTCGAGGTCCTCCATTTGTCTATTGAGGGTGATCAGATGTTGGGAGTGTAGGGTGGTAACTCTGTCAAGCCTCTTTATGGCTCTGTCTCTTTGTTTCCCCGTTTTTTCAATTGATGACATTTGTTCCGACATTGCTGATATTTCGGATTTGAGTTCAGATATTGCTGATGAAAATGACTTTTTGATGTCAGCAGCTATTTCTGTCATATCACCATATGTTAATGGGTGGTCCATATTTGTTGTACTTCTTGCCGGTCCGTCAGAGGCTGCTATAGATTCATCATCACAGTCTTCCTCATCTGTGTACTCTTGTGTGTTCTTAGGGCCTTCCAGTTTCCTGCTTTTTGGAGTGTTTTTAAAGATGTCAGCAATGTCAGGGCCTAATGAGCTTGTTAGTGAGCGATGTCCCTCATTATCTCATATGTTAATAGGCTACACTCTGTTTTCTTAATCACAGGGCTTTATGCTGCATAGTTCACAGCCAGAGAAGATTATTGCCATAGTAGCTGCTTGACCTGCCATCAGCAGCAAACTATACTTATTGTTTTCTGTTTGGCCGATGTCAGATTTGCGATCATGTGTTTGATGAGAACTTGGCAGCAACGGGATTGCTAGAATATGCAGGGAGAGCGCTCGCCTACATTGTATGTGTCATTTCCTCACCGGTTTTAGCAGCCAGGACAATGTTTGAGTAAAAACTTATGTTTATTCCAAGCATGTTTAAATCGACTTATTGTTGATTGACACTCTACTCTGGAAGCGCCTTTTAAAGCATCCACTACCCTTTCAACTGTAACTCTACTTTTGCTACAAAAAAAAACATTCCCCTCTGAGTGATCTATGTACATTGCAGGGATTTTAACAAACTTTATTGCAGATTCCTACCTTTTGTCATTCTGAAGAAATCACTGTTTGTCTGTATCCATGTGAGAAAGTGAATCTGGATGGGAGTGGTTTCCTAATTATCAACCGGCTGCTGCACTTGCAGGGCTCTAATGAGGAAAACTGCAGGGTCTGCATCCCTTTAGACATGATTTCCTATTGGCAGTATCTCACCAAAAATTACATTTTTGTTGCAGGGGATGCATGAAATCTGACTTGCATCTTAATGCAGACTTCTGGGAAAATCAGTGAGCCAATCACACAAACAGGAAATTATGTTTCTGGGGGCGTTCTGTACACACCTCCAAGTAGCCATATTGCATTGCATTTTACAGAAAATTACAGAGCTACAAATTGAAAAGGAAAGGTCATTTTAATAACATTCAATTACAATATGACTTGTGCCTCAACTGAATATATTATATTATTTTTTTATTTGCTATTTTTTCCCCACGAAAATGGTGTTATCCTTTCAGTAAAATAATAGATTCAATTTTAACTTTCCTCCAGTTGGCTTGAGGTGGTGCCGCTGTGTCTTGATATTAGCTTCATTTTAAAAATACTGCCCTCTTGAACCTTATACACTCCATTAGTTAATTTAAAGGTTTCAATCATGTCCCTCCTTTACCTTCTTTTCTAGCTGCTTTAAACATGTCTCATAGAACTATTTATCTGACCTACATTTATGATCTCAGAAAATAAATCATTATAACTGCTCAACATTGTTGTATACCTCCCTGTATTATTTGTACCTATAGGTAAGCCTAGAATAAAGCTTACCTATAGGTACTGTAAATATCTCCTAAACGTGAGCCGTTTAGGAGATATTTACTGTATACTACGCTGATTATATCATCGGTGCATGAGCTCTGAAGGAACGGTCGCCCGTGCCATTTCTTCAGAAGCATGTGCCGTGACCGGCGGGAGTGACTTCACGCGGCTCCGGCCAGTCACACAGCCGGAGTCTGCGGCCCCTGGAAGGAAGATGGGTAAAGATGGATGCGGCCTGCAGCGGGGACAACACAGGCTTTGTTTGCAGGTGTCACATAATGTGCTAGTATGCGATCCTTACTTTGCAGGGAAGAAAAAAGGGGAAAAAAGATACAGAGTTTGCTTCCTCTTTAATGCTTATGTTTTATAATAATATATATCTTTACAATTACTGTAGACTTTATTATTCCATAAAATTTTATGGAGTTTTTCCTTGCATTACAACTAACAGGAAAACAACAGAGTACAGAAACACAAGGTTAGGGTTAACATACCATGACTGATAGATAGAAGGAGTAAGAGCCCCCAAATTGAGGCTTAATCCACCTGCCCCTTATAACGTCAGTTATGACGAAACGTGCTTGGCGGAGCTAATACATGTGACGTCGCCATCCTGGATTGGTAAATGTATGAAGTACTGTTTGAAATTTTCGCCCTACAGCCTGGGGATATTTTTTTATTCAAGCTCCTGATTACTGTATTTATGTGAGTCGTTTTTTACACTTTGAAGTGCAGTAAACGTTTTATCCAGATTTACACTGTAGATGTGGATTTTTCCATCTTTGATATTATGCTGAACCCCATAAATTATACGGCTGCCATTAATGCTGCTGCTCGCTGGAGAGTGGGACACACTAGAGAATCCTAATCAGCATAGTGTTTATGGTCCCTTTGTGATGTGATTGTCATTTATGAGGATATGACTCTGTAGTAGAGTCCATTTGTTCTGGTAAGAGTCCTCATCTCACAGATGGTGGCGGTTCACGGGGTGATTTCAAGATTTGATCAAATGTATTTCTTCTACCACTGACGCAGTGGTGATTTGGAAAGTGTTCAATAGGGACTTCCACCATATTTTTTATTTACACATTTTATGGAATATATGATTTTGTATATTGGACTTTTATAGAATTGATTTATAATTTCAGGTTTGCACAATATCACATTCATCGTGGCAAGTTGTTTACTATTGGTATTATGTAGTTTGTCTGACTATTTCTTGCCATCAGCTAAGGCTTTATACTTGCCAGCATATTTTCCATATATTTTTAGGCTTAATCCATCTACCTGATACTGCTATGGTTCCAAGGTACATACAGAAAGTAAACACTAGATATTTTTCGCTGAATACCCCAAGGCAGTGCATCTCAACTCCAGTCCTCAAGGCACCCCAACAGGTCATGTTTTCGGGCTTTATATTATTATGCACCAGTGATTTGATCAGTTTCATTACCTTAGTAATTACAACAGCCGTTTCATCTGAGAGAAATCCTGAAAACATGACCGGTTGGGGCTCCTTGATGGCTGGAATTGAGAACACTGCCCCAAGGTATGTATTCCCAAGAACGTCTGACCATCTGACTTCAGTTACTTTTTTCAAAGGGTGACGCTATATGGGCTGTGAGTTAGAAAACATGTATTCTACTTTAGACTTTTATCATTACTGTTTTTTTTTTTTTAAAGAAATGGGGAAAGAAGGCAGTATGTCATCTAATAAAGAAACAATCAATAGATTTGTGATAAAGGAAGAAAATGTATAAAACTGAGCTGTATCTGTACTGTAGGTATAAGCAGGTTTATATTATAGCCCTTGTATCCTGAATACTAGCAAGTGAACTCTGATTTGATGTGTCTAATATACATATTCTCTTAAAGTTTATCTGCAGCATTCCTACCAAGGATAAAGAATTATCTTCAGAAGGTCTTCTATTCATACCACAGGCACTCAGCTGCCCGAACGTGCATGCATTTGTCAGCAGAGCAACGTCACTGCTCGTTTCTGAGCTATAGAGGGGACTGACATTGCTTAATGAGCTCTTCCTCTGGGAACTTAATTCACCCACGCAGGCATACAGCCAATCTGACCAAGCAGTGAAGGTGAAAGCCTTAAACATTAACGAGCAGCATTAGACTATGGCAGATCTGAAATAAATGAACTAAAATCACATACTCTCCTCCAGTACAAAATTATAGGATATTTTTAACAACGTATTTACTTGTTACATGCTACGGTTTGTCTTTAGTAAACTGGCAACATTTTATCGGTAATGCGTAGATATATTTATTTAGTTACTCATTAATATCTCTGAACAATTCCAAGGTTTTTAAAGGGCACATAAAACCAGTCACACCAGTCCCTGTCCCTCAATGAGCTTACCGAGCAGCCATACATTTATGACCACCCACTTAATATTGAGTAGGTCCCTCTTTTACCGCCAAAACAGCCCTGACCCATCAAGGTATGAATACCATTGGACCTATGAAGGTATGCTGTGGTATCTGGCATCAAGCCAACAGCAGTGGATCCTTTTAAGTCCTGAAGGTTGTGAGGTGGGGCCTTCATGAATCGGAATAGTTTTTCTAGCACATCCCACAGATGCTCAATTGGATTAGGATCTGGAGAATTTGCAGGTCAAGTCAACACTTCCTACTTGTTATTGTGTTCCTCAAACAATTCTTGAACCATTTTTGCAGTGACATAGGGTGCAATAACCTTTTGAAAGAGGCCACTGCCATCAGGAAATACAATTTTCATGAATGTGTGTACTTGGTCAGAAACCATATTTAAGTAGGTGGTATGTGTCAAAGTAACATCCACATGAATGGTAGGACCCAAGGTTTCCCAGCAGAACATTGTCTCTGCCAGCTTGCCTTCTTTACATACGGCATCCTGGTGCCATCTTTATCCCAGGTAAGTGACACACACACACCCGGCCATCCACATGATGTAAGGACACATGATTCATTAGACCAGGCCACCTTTCCATTGGTCTGTGGTCCAGTTCTGATGCTCACATGCCCATTGTACGTGCTTTTGGCTGTGAACATGGGTCAGCATTTGCACCCTGACTGGTCTGCCGCTATTCAGCCCCATATACAACAAACTGTGATGCCCATTTTTCTGCTTTCAACACACTTCATGGACAACATGTTTACTTGCTGCCTACTATATCCCTCTGACTTTCAGATGTCATTGCAATGAGATAATGTTATGAGATAATCTTGTTATTTACTTAACCTGACAGTGGTCATAAAGTTATGACTGATCAGGGTATATCCTGATGTCCCTACTTATGTGGTCATGCTCAAACACCTTTGTGTGGGGCAGATTAAATTAGCAGTATGTTTGTTGGGTTGTAGGGGTCCATGCACAGAGAACACCATACGAACTACATGCAAATTGTACTCCTCATGAGAACTATGTTTTTTGCAATCAGTTATATGTCTTCCAATGCACTACGGACTGATGTAAAGGCTATAGGGCCAAGTATCAGCGCTCCAGGATAACCATATAAAATATAACAAGATGTATACAAAAACACAGCAATGCAGCAGCAGCCGCTATTAATAAATACAATCTCCAAAGGTACACATAACGAATGCTTATACATTCCCTTTGGTAAGACAGAGAGAGAAGACACTGCAGGAACTGGCAGCAGAGGAGTGTGCACTATGGAATGTTCCTTTATTTTTTGAGTATCCTTGGATCCATTGGACATTGTTGTCTATACATGTGGCGTACTCCTGGATCATTGCCCGATCAAGATCGATGTCCCCACCAGATTACATCTTGCTTGATCTGCTGACTGCAAAGCAGCAGGTCTATTTGGTCTGGAACTATCTAGTCTGCACAGGACGTTTCTTAGCTGTCCTATTTACATCTACCTGATCAATTATACTGAGTGAAGGAGTGGTGGACACTGGCATCCTTGAGTTACATTGTTGCTGGGCTCATTATTGCCCACCTGCTTGGTGAGTCTTTCCACATAGGGGGGAACCCCTTGCCTTCTCACGAGGTGTGGTGATGGTGGACTACATCGATATAATCACTCTAGCTATCGATTCACTTTCATATGGACTTATAGTGAATTTATTTTATTTAATTGATTAGCGCAGTTAAATGTCTTGTTTATGCATTTGTCATGACCAAAACTCCAAGAGGTACCGTATTTTTCCCAAAGGCCATCAAGCACAACTCAAGCATGTGTTTTGTCTGGAGTCTAGCTCTTCAATTTTGAGTTACAAGTCCTAAATTATGCCAATAGATTGTATGCTTCATATGTTGAAAGATTTGTTACAAACACTACAGATTTAAGTAGTTTCTGAACGCTTACCGCCACTCACTTGGTAAACCATACAATAGCCAGCAAAAACTACCAAGACACCAGTATTTGCTTATATTAAGTTATGTTCGCCGCTCAAGGTGAATGGCTTGGAAAAGTTGCTGCAGCCAGATGTTTGCTGATCAGTATGTACAGTATCTATATATTGCAAAAGATGGCCTCAGTGGGTGTGCACATAACAACAGTAATAAACTGATTATTGAGTAAATGAAGAATTGAATTTATTCTTAAAGTGTTACTTAACCCAGGACCCTGCATTCACTATATTTGCCACAGTACACAGAACATGGAAATGCAATGGTTTTAGTAAATATAAACCTCTGAATACCTTTTCATCAGCAGTTAGAACAGTCTTGTGACTTGTATCAGTGTCTGGTTAAAGTGATTGTATACCGCTAGATGTTTGTTTTTTTTTTCCCTTGCAAGGTAAAGTCACAATGTGCTAGTATGCATCGCATACTAGCACATTATGTGACACTTACCTTAAAACGAAGCTGTTTCAGCACCGTAATGTCAGTGCTGCAGGGGTTCCCATTTTCATTGGTCTTGCTTCCGGGTGACAAATGCGTGCGGGAGCTGCCGTTCATAGTACCGGGCTCTGAAGGAATGGCTGGGGTGGCCGTTCCTTTACAGCCCATGCACCAGTGATGTCACTGGCTGCATGTAATGTAAATATCTCCTAAACGGTGCACATTTAGGAGATATTTACACCAGGGCTTGACAAATTTGCTTTGAATCTAGGAGCCAGCTAAAAAAGTTAGATGCCAGTTTATTTTAGAGTAGTGTGGGTTGTCAGCGCCCGGGGTAAGGCAAGTAACCCTAACTTACTCACCCTAACTTACTCACAGCAGAGCAGCCAGTCAATAACTCCAACGTAATACCGTTACATCAGAGTTATAGTCTGGCCAGAAAGGGTGACACTAAAAACCTGTTATGGGGAACCTCCTTATTATGCCTAATGCATCGTGTCTGTGGCATGTAAAATACCCTCATCTGCTGCCTAACGGAGCTTAAGGATGGTCGTTGGTGGGTGGCAAAAACATGTCTCTACTGCACATTTTTACCACCCAACTGCACATCTAAATGAAGACACTTTAAATAAAACACAAAAAAAGGTGAAAGTATTCCCATGCTGCTGATCTACTGCTGCCTCTTTTCAGCCACTTCTTGCCTACATGTGTGTCCCCCACGGTGACTTTTCATTGCCCTGGTGGAGTTCTGGTCACCAGGAAATACTGGAGCCCAGCTGCACATAAAGAATGGTAATTGTTGACGGTACTTAGGGCTTTATCAGAGGACATAGAAAGACTCTTCTGCATATCCAGCTGCCTCATGTCCCCTCCTCCACCTCACAGCACACAATAAAGCTTCATGATTCTGGCTAAAATAAGAATCACAATTATGTTGCTTAGAATAAAGATCACGATTCTCGTGGTGTAACATCATCTTTCACATTATACAAAAAAATGGGCTTACTTTACTATTTTTTTTTTTTTTGTGTAATTCATTAAAGTGTATTTTTTCAAAAAAAAAATGCATTTGAAAGACCACTGCGCAAACACCGTGTGACATAAAATATTGCAACAACCGCCATTTTATTCTCTATAGTCTCTGCTAATAAAATATATAATGTTTGGGGGTTTTAGGCCTCATACACACAGGCGGTTTTCACAGCCACGTTTTTTAGTTTAGTTTAGTTTTTTTTTTTACAGCTCTCCATGTTATTCAATGGCCCCTTAAAAACGCAGACCTTTTTGAGCTGTAGTGGGCGTCGGCGTTAGTGAGCTGTAACTAGAACGCAGGACCAGCACGTTCCGAGGCTGTAACGTTTTGGCATTTTTGATGCCGACAAGCGCTCACTAAAGCACGCTAATGCTCACTAACGCTGTACCGACGCTAACCAGCATTTTTGATGCCAACATTTTAAGGTTAAAAAATAGCAGAGGAATGTTTTTTGCCTATTGACACTTATGCTCACTTATGGGCATCAACGCTCACTAACGGCGTTTTCCCTGACATCGGCGCCGACGCTTTGCTTATTTTTTATCATACACCCGTGTTTATGAGGCCTAAAGTAATTTTCTAGCAAAAAAAAAAATGGGTTTTTATTTGTAAGCAACAAGTTTCAAAAAAGGTTTAGTCTTCAAGTGGTTAAACTTCCCTCATCTACAGGCTTCCTTTGATAAAAGAACGAAAAGATACTTTTGTATCTTTTGTGTTTATAGTTATCAGAGAACTTGGCAAACTGCCTGGAGTTTTGTATACAGCTGTCAGCTACCCTACGGCTCTTCACCGAGTTGGAGATGCTGTTGGAGAGGGGAGAGAGAGAGAGGAGAGAAGGATAGGGTGCCATGGCGACCTGGTAACCGGGAATTGTCGAGCCCTGATTTACACTACCTATAGGTAAGCCTTCTTATAGGCTTATATATAAGTAAAAGTCAGTAATGAAAGTTTACTTCCTCTTTAAAGCTTGTAGGAGGAGTTTTCATTTTCCCCTGGCCTTATGTCTGGACAGTGCTGATTGGCCCTGTGCTGATTGCATGCACTCTCCCAAGAAGAAAAAAAAACTCTCTAGCAATCCACACCAAACTGAGCATGTGCAGCCTGGCTCATAATGTTCTGTTCTATCAGTAGATGGATTGGAGTCAGTTAAAGAAGAGGACGATGAGAGAGACAGGGTCACACAGCCTTTTGCACAATGAAGATGATTAACTCCTTAGGTTCTACAGTGAGTATAATAAGCATGCTTTACCACATATACAGACTGATTTTACTGTTGTGGGTTTAGTTACATTTTAACTGTGCCATTCGTAAGGGACTGAAAGCAAAACTCCTGTAAATATTTTTTATATCGTGTGTCACATAAGGGCACCCTTCAGTACTACAACATGTCTTTAGAGCTCTACAGGACCCTCAACCCTTGTTATGTCTGTATAAGTTACAGACCGACTTTCAGCTGAGCCTTCAATGTCACCTTCTGCAGAAAGTCTGCTTGTGACACTGGCTCCTGTAGAAGCTCCACGGGCATACAGAGGGAGCATACAGCTATTACTTCAAGGCAGCTAAATAACAATAAAAAGCTTGGAGCTATTAGTTTACAACTCATTATTATACAAGAACAAATATTCTAAAAGCAGCTCTACTGGTGATTTACTAGCTCCTCCCTTGTGACCTACCTCACCAGGATTCATGTCACAAATTGTCTGATGTTCATTATTTTAAAGTTTAACAACTTTAACAAAAAAAAAAAAGTGTGCCCCCTTCCCCAGACATCAATCTGTCACACTTACCATAAAGGATAGAGACCCCATAGAAAAGGTTGCGAATGTGTGGCTCCTCAGCTCCTCTAGGTGGAGTTAAGAGCAAAATACCTGGAGTTCCCTTTCAAAATCTTATGCTACTGAACTTTACCAGTGCCCAAAAGAATGCTGTAGGTATATGGGGGTGGGTGGGAATTGATGTGTACTGATTAAAAATATTTTCTAATTAATAAAGAAATAAAGAATGGGCGCTTTAGAGCAATTCATATTTCTCTGTTATTAATGATATGATACACCAGTGGTGGAACTACCAGGGTCGCAACAGTCACACTTGCGACTGGGCCCTGGCATTCCGTCACTGTCGGCGGGCCCCCCAGCAGGGTTGCTAGTCATATGGCTCTGAGCTGAGAGTGTCTCTCTCATACAGCTCAGAGCCAGCATTGATAGTTCTCTCTCCCCCTCCATCCTCTCTTGCATGGGATGGGAGAGGAGACAGCCGATCTGCTCCCCCTTTTCCCCCTCCCCTCTCCTGTGTGTGCACCGTGGGAAGTGTGAGCTTGTTAGCCTCACACTTGACTGCCTGCGGAGCACACACAGGAGGAGAGAGTAGGGGGGGAGCAGATCGGCTGTCTCCACCTCCCATCCCGTGCGAGAGAGGATGGAGGAGGAGAGAGAACTATCAATGCTGTTCCATGAGCTAGACGCTCTCAGCTCAGAGCCAGCAGGAAGTCAACTGTGAAGCTAATGAGCCCACACACAGGAGGAGAGGGGGGTTGGGGGAGAAGGAGCAGATTGGCTGTCTCCTCTCCCATCCCGTGCGAGAGAGAGAGAGAGGGGGGGTGATGGAAACTATCAATGCTGGCTCTGTGCTGTTCCATGCTCTCAGCTTAGAGCCTTGCTGAGAAGGCAGACAGCATTCATGAGCACTGATAGGAGGCACTAATGGGCACTGATAGCTAGGACTGATGAGCACTGATAGGTGGGATTGATGAACACCGATAGGTGGCACTGATAAACAGCATTGATAGGCACTGATATGCTGCACCGATGGGCACTGATAGGCTGCATTGATGGGCACTGATAGGTGGCACTGATGGGCATCAAGCACTGATAAACAGTATTGATGGTCACTGATAGGCTGCACTGATGAGGAGGCACTGATAGGCGGCATTGATGAGCTGCACTGGTAGGCAGCATTGATGAGCAATGGTAGGCAGCATTGATGAGCACTGATGGGCGACACTGATGGGCATTCATAGGCAGCACTGATCAGCTGCACTGATAGGAGGCATTGATGAGCATTGATAGGCAGCACTCATAGGCTGCACTCGTGGGCACTGATAGGGGGCTTTGATGAGCACTGTTAGGTGGCACTGATAGGCATCATTGATGAGCACTGATAGGCTGCACTGATAGGAGCCACTAATGGGCTCTGATAGTTGAGAGGGATGAGCACTGATAGGTAGAACTGATGGGCACTGATAGGCAGCATTGATGGGCACTGATATGCTACACGGATATGCTTCATTGATGAGCGCTGATAGGCAGCACTGATGGGCATTGAGCACTGATAGGCATAACTGATGGCCACAGATAGGCTGCACTGATAAGGAGGCACTGATAGGTGGCATTGATGAGCACTGATAGGTGGCATTGGTGGGCATTGATAGGCAGCATTCATGGGCACTGATATGCTGCACTGATGGGCACTGATAGGCTGCACTGGTAGATGGCATTGATGAGCAATGATAGGTGGCACTGATAGGCGGCATTGATGAGCACTGATAGATTAGATTGATGAGCAATGATAGGCGGCACTAATGGGCACTGATAGGTGGGATTGATGAGCACTGATAGGAGGCACTAATGGGCACTGATAGGTGGGATTGATATGCACCGATATGCTGCACTGATGGGTACTGATAAGCTGCATTGATGAGCACTGATAGACAGCACTGATAAGCTGCACTGGCAAATGCCATTGATGAGCAATGATAGATGGCACTGATAGGTGGTGTTGATGAGCACTGATAGGCAGCACTGATGGGAACTGATAGGCAGCACTGATAATCAGGGCACTAATTATCAGTGTAAACAATTTACTGACATTGTTGCCAGAAAGCGCTGCGGATAACCAGCAAGTCTGTTTACATTATAAAGGACCACTGTGATTGCGCTGGATGCATGTCCCAGGGGACAAGTGGGAGGCAGATTTCTGGGAGGATGTCCATGGGGATTCGAATTGGGGGGGGGATCAGGGGGGTATATCATGGTTTCTAGCGCCAGGGCCCTGAGGGTTCTAGTTACGCCTCTGTGATACACTTCTATAGACAGCGAATGTTGAGGACAGAATGATATGCTTCTACATGTCTCAGTGTGTGTCTATTAATGTTTGTCTCTGTCTGTCTGAATGAGGTTAAAAAGATTTATCTAAGATCTATAACAAGGTGAAATATATGATCACAGAACTTCTCAATGATTCTTAATATCTCTAATATTTACATTAGTTAATCCAGAAATTAAGTGCAACTATTTTATCAGATATGTTTTGTATGTTGATGATAAAATTAAATTGCCAAAAGTTATTGCAAGGGCACAGCTTGTGACATTACTGCTAACTTGAAACAGGTGAAAACTTTGGATTTCGACACTGTGACCCATTGCTATTTGACTTTAGGAAGGGACCCTGCATGACCTGAAATGTTGGGTTGCACATGAACATGTGGCTTTGCACTAATAAAAGTGTATAATAATTTCATGAGTGCTGGTGATTAGAGTTGAGCGAACCCGAACCGAACTTTGGGGTGTCCGTGACCCAAACCCGAATCTGGACATTTAAAAAAAAGTTTGGGTTCAGGGTTCAGGTCAGATTGCAGATATAATAACATCTCATCCTGCATTACAGAACGATCAGATTCTGGACTAGGTAGAGTTTACTACTCCTGCTTTTAGGGACAGATTGCAGATCTAATAACATCTCATCCTGCATTACAGAACAATCTGATACTGGACTAGGTAGAGTCTAAAATCATCTCCTAGTTCTATAGGGCCAGGTTCCTGCTGTTGCTGTAAGGGACAGATTATTGTTCTAAAATCATCGCCTACTGCTATAGGGTCAGGTTCCTGCTGTTGCTGTAAGGGACAGATTATTGTTCTATAATCATCTCCTTGTATACTTGTTTTTTTTTAATATGCCTCAATATTTTGGGGGCTACCCCAATTAGAAAAAACAAACAAACAAACAACAAAAAGTGTTGGCTACCTCCTCCTCCTCCGCCATGGTCACGGCCTAGTCAACCTCTAGGCTCCTACTCCACATCCACCCCCCCTTCCCATTTTTATTTATTTTATTTGATTTTAAGTTATTTTCCCTATCCCCATTTTTTATGTCCTACTCTTACCCCCATTTTACTTCCTGCAGCAGCCCTCTAGCGCTTTCCAGGACTTTTTACAGCCATTTTTGTGCCGAAAAGTTTGGGTCCCCATTGACTTCAATGGGGTTCGGGGTCCGGGGTCAAGGTCGGGTCAAGTTTGGTACCGAACCCAAACTTTTTCACGAAGTTCGGCCGAACCCGCCGAACCCAAACATCCAGGTGTCCGCTCAACTCTACTGGTGATGTCTCATCCCTATACTGCGGTCTATGCAGCACCATCCCCTAGTGTTACTACCAGCACCCATCTGTCACCAAGGTCAAACACAATAAGGACTGCAGTTCATACCTACACTTTTGTGTTGAAGATAGCAGAATCAGATCCATTTCAGGCAGCTCCCAGGTGATGTGTTGTGAGAAAAAAATTACAATTATGCCCAACTCTGGGATGTAAACCTCTTTTAAACCCAGCCCCCTATCCCCTTCGCACCTTTAAGATTATTTCTGGGCCAAGTTTTATTTTTTTACATTTTGGATAGAATAAGGGAGGGTCATCCCTTAGGGGACCTATGTCAGTTTTTTTTTTCATCTGTGTCCCATTGGGGAGATTTCCCTTCACTTCTTGTCCCTTTACTAAAACAGGAAGTGAGAGGAAATCCCTGCAAATTAAGGTAATGCTTTGGGGACCCCCAGGTCACCAGAACTAGTGTCCCCATTGGAAAATTTCCCTAAGATTTCCCTCTCTTTATTGGGGGCAAAGACGGCATTGAAAACCTAGTAGATGTTCTCATTCATCTCCACTGTGTCCAAAACTAAAAATAGTTTTGCAGTTAGTCGTACTTAACCTTCCTGGCGGTATTCCCGAGTGTGGCTCGGGGTGGAATTTCAGTACCATTAGCGGTAACCCTGAGCTACACTCGGGATTGCATTGCTGGATCCAGGCAGCGTTACTCACCTTGTCCCCTGGATCCAGCGATGTCCCCATCTGTCTGCCGGCTGTGTCCCCAGCCCGATGCCTCTGTGTGCCAGGCTCCGTTCCCTGCAAGCATCGCGTCGCATGGGGGCGGAGACCGTGGCAAATTCAAAAAGTGAAACACACAGTATACATGCAGTACACTGTAATCTGTAAGATTACATTACTCTATGAAATCATTTCATATCCCCTTTGTCCCTAGTGGTTTGCCCAGTGCCCTGCATGCACTTTTATATTATATATGCCATTCTTTCTGGTTGGAAACTTTAAAATGTCCATGGCAACCAAAAAGTGTCCCTTTACGTCAAAAGTGGTTTTTGATCAGCTAGAAAACACCGATAGTAAATAAGAATCATTTGCAGAATTGAGTGATACTGATTTTGGGGGAAATTTATCATCAGACACTGAAAGTGATGACAGCGACAATTCTGCAACTGAGCAAATTTCAGTGTTTTTGGTTTGATTACATTATTGAATACATTTTATTACTATTATGTTATTATTTTTGATAATTATTTTTAGTTATTTATTAGATTATAATTTATGATTTCTTGTTTCAAACTTTTTCATACCCGGGATGTCTACTAGACCCTTGTTTGGGTCTTTGTTTCCTAAGAATTACAGGCCAACAATATAAAACGCCAAATTTCCATGCAAAATAATGTACCGCTTTCAGCACCAAAAATCTGAAATAATCATACCGCCAGGGAGGTTAAAGGAATGGCGCCTAGTTTACTTTTACTGTGCTGTGCTAACGTTACGTTGTACAGGCATAGGGCCATGTCCACCTTTAGCTTCTATGCAGCTATCCTGCCACCGCTAGGTCAATACTCTGCATATCTCTCTCTCTTTTTTTTTTTAATCAGGTAGAAGTTTATTGAGATGTCACAGCAATAAACATAAGATTAAAAAGAAAACAACAACATATCTGTAAGACAATACAGCATTACAATGGTAATCCACCAAGTGTACATACCATGTCATTCGGTACCATTTAGCATCATGAAGACAATTACATATATATAGCCCCATAAATTTGAAGCACCAATGCCTGAGCAGTCATTAGGTTCATTCAATCCCAACCCTCAGCTAGCAATTGGATACATTGCAAGACAGCAGAACAAAGATATTAGATATGTTATTATATTAAAAGTCTGTCCATCACCAAGTCTATTGGGGCCAGCCCTGGGTAAGCCAACCAGCCCCCCCATATTTTTTCAAATTTGAAGTGGCTACCTCTATGTTTGTAAATTAGTTTTTCCATTCTGAGCACTAACCCCATCTGCTCTATCCACATTTGTAGCGAAGGAGGAGTGGGAGAAGTCCAATGCTGCAAAAGGAGCTTGCGGGCTTGAAATAGGGCCCTAGTGACTGCCTCTCTTGCGTATTTATCGGTTATTACTGCATCCAATATGCTCAAGATGCACTGTTTGGGGTCCAAAGGAATAGACACCTGTAAAGCAGCATTCACCGTGGAGACAACCGCGCCCGAATATCGGTGCAGCTTCGGGCATCTCCACAATAAATGCACTGTCCCACACCTCCTCCACATTTACCACACAAAGGGTCCGGACGTAGTCCCATAGAGTGCAGCTCAGATAGAGCATGATGAACTCTCAGCAAGATATACAGCTGAGAAAGTCTTTGCTTTAAAAAAAAGTGGAATATTGGGGTAAGGGACAGACTCTGCACATCTCTGTTTCTTAGATCTCCACCATTGGTGGTAGTAGGTTTGTCAGAGCTCTTCCCCTACCAGTGGCCTCATCTGAGTTCATATACTATCTGCACTGTTTGATAACACTGCCCACATTGTGCTCTGCTCCACCTTTTACCCCCATGGCCCCATCTTCCCACTCCACTTGGGTATTGACTATTGGCATTAAATAGAATCTCCCAATGACTGTCAGACAAACTAATATCAATGTATATAAACTGTCATACAGAATGTCCTAGTGGCTAGTATCATTGTAATTTCATACTGAATAATTTTGCAAAACTATCACAAAAAATGAATAATGCTTTACAGTATCTACATAATCTGTCATGAAAGGGTCATTTGTTCGTTTTCTTATTATGAGAAAAAACTTTCTTCATTTTTAAATCCCGAAAACATCTCCTGACTGATCCTTCTACTTGCAATCTGCTCTCTTTCTTAGGTTTATCAAATCTGGCACAAATGGCACGGAATAGTAAAACAGAATGATATTATTTGTAGTTGTCCATTTAAGAATTCTGCACTGGGAATTAAACAGTGCCTCCAACCAAGCTGTAAGTGGACAGATAAACAGATACAGTCTCAGACAGGTAAAAATTGTTCTGAATTTTCATTAACTTTTGAAGAAAAGAGCAAGGAATAGGAGTGAAAAAAGTAGCACCAGAGCAATGGGGCTGAATCACAATGCAGTAATTGAAGATGCAGTATGTAGCCTTAAGCTTTTAGCTATAAAACACCCTGTAGTATGTTTTACTGAACAATATTGCACTGAACATCATAGAAACACATCAAATAATAGTCAGGCATTCTTAAAGATTAGAAATATTAAGTGTGTTTTACAAAATGCAATTTTAATAAACAGACACATAGGGGCATGAGTCCTGGTTTGCGAATAAAATTAAAGTTGCGTGGGGGCTTATTGCACCCTGGGTCAGTAAATTGAATAGCAAGAAGAAGCACTTATAAGCAATGAGAAGATTAACATGATCTAACTAAGACTGCATACATAATGTTCCCCATTGGAGATCGTATTTGGTGTACAATAGCCTTCTAAGCTTACACACCACACTCCAGAATGAGCAGGATTAGCTCAACTCTAGTTGACAATTCATGAAAATAATTAGCCCCATTTTCTATTGCTTCCCTACTAGTTGTAACTTTACCCAGGGCTACAGTTAGAAACCACGGGGCCCCATACAGACAACCTGACACGGGGCCCCATACAGCCAATGCTTCAGTTATGAATGAACACAGTGAGGGATTGGTACCAATCACTCATTGGGGTTAATTTACTAAAACTGGAGAGTGCAAAATTTGGTGCAGCTGTGCAAAGACTCCAATCAGCTTCCAGATTGTATGGTCAAAGCTTAACTGAACAAGGTGAAGTTAGAAGCTGATTGGCTACCATACACAGCTGAACCAGATTCTGCACTCTCCAGTTTTAGTAAATCAACCACATTGTGTTCATTCAGGAAAGGAAGGGACTGGTAAATATGACATACCTACTCTCAATCTTGAAGGATCCTATTGTGTCCTTGCAGTTGCCGGTGGGAAGGAGAGAAGGGTAAGGTGGGCACACATGGGAGCCTGGGCAGCAGGAGGGGAGAAGAAGCCAGCATTCAGCTGCTGCAGAGAGAGCCATACAGAGTATTGATTCCAGTAATTGCCCGCCACACCTATCACCCTCCCTGCCCACGTTTGATTTACCCTGCCACCTGGGCCCCCTGTTGGCCTGGGACCCATACAGGAAGACTGGTGGCACCCCCTTATCCACGGCCCTGACTTTACCCCTAGTGCCTAACAAGCATACAGTATATTGATGCTGATGTCAGCTTTCCCTTGTTCAACTTAGCACATCACAAAAAGAAGTCTTAATTCTCACTAAAAGGCGAAGGAAGTTTGGGGACAGCATTTGTACACCCCTAACAGATATAATTGACACCCCTATGAAGTGTGATCACCCTGGTAATAAACACCTGCTCTAAATGGAATGCTTTTACTCTCTCTCACTTTCAATTTTAGTGTTCTAGGGGTAAAAAATTACAGTTGCCTTAACTACGTTCAGGGATCAAGCAACCACACTATCAATCCCTATTGGTCAATTTGCATTTTTTCCTCCTTAATATGCCAGAACATTTGCATGAATATGGCTTCAATAGCCATAGAGACCTTGTCGGAAAGTTTCTAGTCAGAAAGATGTTACGGTATGTCAATCCAGTCATTAAAATCTTATATAGACTATAACTCGCTGATATACTGTAAATGTAATTTTTTGGATTATTCTTAAAGCAGTAATAAACCCAAAACCAAAAACTGCAATATATTGCAGCTTACCAATCATTAGATGTGGTGGCTGCATTTGTTTTCGGTTTCTAGGCCCCGCTGGACCCAGGCCCCCTCCAGGCTGAGACTGCCACTCACCACCATGCAGTGGGTCTTGACTTGGTGTGCAGCTCCTAGCTACTTTCAACTATTGCCTGGAGCATAGATGTGCTCCCATAATGGCCAGCACTCACGTTTACTGAATGGTAAGATATTCTTAAACTGATTGAGGTTACCTAACATTCTTTTTCTTCGGGGTTCTTCCTTGAAAGGAGTTATTTTAATCACATGGGTGTTTTTGGGGGGGAATGTTACAAATTTGAGTGGTGGGAAAAAGAAGATAGTAAAAGTGGCCATATATGGATCAAATTTAGGATGATTCCTGCTGAATCGGATGAAATTCATTCCATAAGAGAATCTGTCCGTACCATGCAGGTTGACAAAATTTGATTTTTAAAACAACTTTTGTCAAAGGAATTGGGTGGAAAATTCTGAGTCTACACCTGCATCCAGTCACAGGCACTATTTGTTCATTCTGATAACCACAGGTGCCATTCATCAGAGTACATTAGCTGCCAATGCAGAATTGTTCATCCATGCTGTTTTGCATGGATGGAGAAACAGAGTGATTTCTCTTGCTCAGCCCATGGTGCTGAATGAGGGAAATCTTAATGTGTATGGCCAGCTGAAATGAAGAGGTTGTCCAACTTGCCCAGTGCTAGGGCCACGGCTCTATAACTCCATACTTCACATTTAAACCAGTTATTTTTGTTTTCTTGAAAAACAAAATTGCTTTGGTAGCTTCTTGCTGAATAACCAAACACAGGGGCTGATATCCCAAAATGCATGTACAATATGCCTTCCAGTATTCAATATAAGGAAACCACAGGGACAGTAGGGTGCTCTGTTAAAAATCAGTCCACCAGCCAATTATAGATTTTTTTTGTAAAGAAAAAAAACTCAGGATCCAAAATGCATTCCTCGCCTTACTGCTTGTCAGCACCAATTTTATTTAATTCTATAGGAAAGTAAGCTGTAATCTGGATGAAGGAAGCCCTCTGGATGTAGTGTACCTATATTTTGCCAAAACATTTGATATGTTTCCACATAAAACCTTAATTTGCAAATGAAAGTCTGTTGGTATTAAAAATAATAAAGGGAACTGGTTAAAGCAGCGCATCCAAAGGGTGGTGATAAATAGCATAGCTTCGGAATGGATTGCAATTGTAAGTGAGGTGCCCCAGGGCTCTGTCCTGGGCCAATTCTGTTTAACTTATTCATCAACAACATAGAGGTGGGTATAACTAGTTCAATCTCAGTGTTTGATGACAATACAAAGCTTAGCAGGGTAATAACCTCACAACAGGATATACAAATTCTACAGGAAGACCTTGGTCAATTAGAGAGGTGAGCAATGTCATGGTAAATGAGGTTCAATACGGGAAAGTGTAAAGTAATGCACTTAGGAGCTTAAAACATGAATGTAAATTACACACTAGAGGGAAAACCTCTGGGGGAATTGAGGATGGAAAAGCACCTGGGGGTCGTAGGAGATGACAAACTCAGCAATAGCATGCAATGCCAAGCTGCAGGCCAGTGGAATGTTGCATTAAAAAGGGTATTTACATCAGAGAACAAACTATAATTCTACTACCCTACAAAACTCTGGTTCGGCTGCATCTTGAGTATGCTGTCCAGTTTAGGTTACCAGTCCTCAGTAAGGATGTGCTGGAACTGGAGAGAGTCCAAAATAAAGCTAATGCGGGGGCTGGAGGATATCAGTTATGAGCAACGTCTGCAATTATTAAACTTATTTTCACTGGAGAAGAAACGCTTATAAGTGACATGATCATAATATAACGCTTATCTTAATGATGATGCTAGTATAGGGGAAATATGATTAATTATCAGGTTGTTTAAAAAGACATGAAGCAACTCAATGAAGTTGGATGAGAAGTGGTTTAACCTTAAACTGCGTATAGTTTTTTTTTTACTGTTAGGGCGGTTAGGATGTGGAACTCCTTTCCACAATTGGTGGTGTCAGCGGGAAGTGTGGATAATTAAAAAAATAATTTTCGATGGGCATCTTATCAAACACAATATACCGGGATATGAGAAATGGTAAGGACAGAATTGTTTACACACAGGTTGAACTGGATGGAATGGTGTCTTTATTCAACCTTACCAACTATGTATAGATTAATATAAAATTCACGTTAAGATTAAAAGTCAACGTAGCTGAAAATGAAACCAACCAGCCCTAACAGTATAAATAGGCAGGGTCACACTAAAGCCTCCCGTTACCAAATCTCTATGGCCCAAACTTTGCAACTAATTAAAGATCTTATTTTCTGTTTTTATCCTGACCAAGGTTAGGTGGTGACGGCTCAGCAAACGTTGTGTTTTGTAAGCAGAAAGATTCTTTTTTCTTCATGCTGTATAGTAAAATGTCATGTCCCAATGCAAAGCAAATGTACAGCAACAAATGACAAAGTATATATTTAATATAAACTTCAGAAAGATAAGTGCTTTATTGTTTCATGACTCAACCATAGGTGCTCACAAAACTACAATGGGATTCTTCCACCCCCATGGTACTTACTGTGCCTATTTTGCAAGTTGCACGAGAGAGGAGAAAGATAAGCAGATATCAGCCTGCCTTAGTGGAAACAATAACAGTCAGTCCCTTTGAGCAGAATAATTTATCAAAGTAGTCTAGACTAATAGAGATGTTCATAAATATTGGTTTGATTGGGTGAACATTCTCTAATGTCTGTAGGCATCTAAGGTACATTATGAAAGTGCCCCTGTCTATACTGTGGATCTCTCTAAACCACTGCTGCCCACAGGGGGAGCAGACTGAGGACCAAGTAGAGACCCTTTTTCATGTACAGATTTGGGGAATGGCGTTTAGCTGCGTTTTTGAGCGTTTTTAATCGTTTGATCGTTTTTACAGCTGAAAAACGTCTCTCAGAACCCACTGGTCTTGGGTTTTTTTTACAGCTCAAAAACGTCACTGCTAAAAACAGTTGATAACAGCCTATGTGTGCATGAACACATAGGATAACATGATGGAGAGTTTATTGACTGTAGAAAAAAATGTCTGCAGCTAAAAACAGCTGCTGTAAAACAGTAAAAAAAAGTCCAGTGTGCATGAGGACTTATAGTCATTTCTAGGCAGTTGAGTTTAGAAGCATTTTTTGGAAAGCAAAAAAATGCGTTCCGGACGGATGTTCAGAGGTATTTGAAACGCCAAATGCCTGTAACAGCTTGTAAACGGGCCTAAACATGCTAACTCGTGTATAGGAACGTTTCGTTTACAGACTTTTTCATTAAAAAAAAACGCTTCTTGACGCAAACGTGACTAAACGCGGCATGCAAACGCGGCTAAACAGACTATTTTAAATGCCGGTTTCTAGCTGTCTAGTTGAGTCTTTCAGGGGAGGTTGAAAAATGTCCCATGTACATGTAGCCTTAATGCTGAGCTTCTTTTTTTAGGAGTTATTTAAAAAGTTGATGTCTTCTTCTATAGGTTTATAGTGCATGCCACTTAGGTCCACTTTAAGGTTTCGAAAAAACAGCAATTAACATAAATTTCAATGGTTTACAATACCTTACCTTAAATTTATCAACTTCAGCTTTTGAACATGTTGCATGGTAGGAAAGAACCTGAAGGAAACAAACAAGACAATTACTACTTATATATGATTCTTACAACGTTTAGCAACCAAACCAATAAAGCCAACCATTTTCATAAGAGCCCAGTGTTGCCACAAAATGACTGTAAAAAGAAAATCATTTTTTTTTTTCATTCTCCATAGAAACAAATCATTTTATATAAAGATTGTGATGAAGACCTATTTCCCCCGAAGAGAAAAAGGACAAACAATATAGCTACAGCAATGGTAGCTAAATGTTATTATAGTTTACATATAGGGGGGAGCAAACTGCAGCAGGTATGAAGTATATGTACAGTTCATCCAAACTTTCCTGACACAGTTGAACCTCAGTAACTAGCCCTGTGTAAGCTCTAAGTCACACGCTAATACAGATTCACCTTAAATAATAGATACAAAAATGGCTGCCTTTCGTCCACTAAATACTCAGCATGAGTAGCATGAGTTAGAAAATTAAAAACCTGGTTTTAATTTGCTCTACAACACTGTAATCCTGCATCACGTGTCACACAATCCCTTAAAAAATTCACCCATCTTTAATTATAAACTAATTAACAATGATATTTAATTCATAAAGTGTGTATGTGCATTTATTAGTAATGCTCTGAGCTGTAGTATTGCTTTTTACTGTTGCTCCTTTATGGCTTAACAGTGGGAAATACTCGTTCTGCTTGAGGTATGGCTGATGAAAAAAATCTGAATATCACCGCATTTCTTTCCCTCCTTACAAGTGCCACTAATGGTCATTTAGATACGTCCAGCTACATCCAGCAAGGCTTGCTCATTCTTTCTTAATCAGGCCATTAGGATCAAAAGTCAAGGAATCAGATCAGATTTCCAGAAAAAAAAATTCTAATGTAACCTATGATCTATTTAAACCATGCTGTATGAAGTTAAAGTCACTTTGTAGAATCCAGATAATTGCTTCTTATTCCCTGTGCCCGTTCACCATAATTTCTTTTAGCAGTAGGGATTTTGTGTCATTTTAGTTATTGCCTAGGGCATACAATGCTAACTATAATGTGACATCAGATAGGTACAGAAATAATAATCTTTCTATATTTTTAAGCTTATGGTAAGGTGTGCCAAAAGAAACCACAAGCCCTCCATCAAGGTGCTTGTCGGAGCATTGACTAAATGTACCCCCAAACCACATCCTTCCCATCTAGAGCACATCCCAGCATTATTTTTGTTTTTTACCATGCTGGGAGCTTAGTTCCTTCAGATGAAGGTCTGCTTCTAGAACTACACCTTCCAGGAGCCCCTTTCCTTACACACAGTGTACGGGCAAGCTCTTGGGAGTCAAGGCATCAGCGCTGTTTTGCTGAAAAAAAAATTCAATGCACATATGTGGAGTGGGACAGAGAGTGAAGGGGGACAGGTGGAGTTCTAGGTCTCATGCACACAGGCAAGATGGCAGAGTGCTACCAACCTAAGCCCAGCACTGGCAACAACTGTGGAGCTCCAGGGAGTTAGGGCAGTCGGCCTCCCTCTCCAACAGTTAGCCGGAGCGGATGATGTGGGGCCCCCAGCAGAACTGCTAACAACAGGGCAGAGTGCTGCTGGCCTCTGCCCTCAACTAACAAATGATGCAGTATCCACCTGTATACTCCAAGGCTGCTAGGCAGTCAGCCCAAATCCCAAACAGCATGAAGAAGTGAGCCCAGCCACCCTGTCTTCTTTCCAGCGGCTTTCAGGACTCTAGGGAGAAGGGCCAGTCTGCACTTCTCCCCATTGGCGGATATGTTCTCTGAAAAAGACAGAGGTTGGCTGGGTGAACAATGCTATGTTTGGGACAATTTATTTGGGGTACTATGTGCATACCGGCATTGGGGGACTGGAACTATGGACTAACTTCGGAGTCAACCCGTCTGGGGTCTCCTCCTGTGTTAGTCTGCTGACAAAAGGGGAGAGATGTGATGGGAATAGCTTTTGGCGGGGGGGGCCCATGGAACCCAGAATCCCTTGGAGAGGTTGGGAGATCCTTTCTTCAGCTCCAATGCTCCGCCCATTAGGGGCACAGGGTGACCGAGAAAATGATGGATACTGAGAATGTGGTTTGGATAGCTGCAGATGGGACAGTAATATTTATCTGAACAATATCCCTCAAGAATACATGAAGATAAAGTCTTGTCAGAGATCATTGCTAGATGGTTTGAGGTGGGGTTGGTTTGTTATGTGTTTAAGTGCCTGTATCCTATTGTTCTATTGTGTCTGTCTGTCTTGGGAGAAAAGTATTATGGGATATATATGTGTATGTGGATAAACTGTGATGAGGGAATGGAGAATTCCTCTGACAGCTCTCGCTGCTGATAGGACTCTACTGAAGTTTGAATACACCTGTGTGTCTGTTACTGAATGTAGTTTACCCCACCCTGTGTCATTATACAAAGGGAAGGGGGGTTGTCTCCTGTATGTATATCTCTGTACATTTGTTCAAATAAACAGTTCTTATTTCTGGTTTACTGCAAATCTGGTGTTGCCTAGTTATTGGGGTAACTATAGCCAGACTTGTGGGTCTCGTGTTCCAGAGAGCTTGGGAAGCAGCTTCTTGGTGGAAATACCCAACATGGTGTCAGCAGTCCGTCACACTTATATTATCTTCAATGAAACACAGTATTATTACTGCTATCACAAATTCAGAAAACAAGCAACTTAGACCTTTTTTTAGCAGCGCTATCAGATACTTGCAAGTTATGACCTGACCAGACCTGTTTGTTACACACATGCAGCCAAAGATTTTTATCTACTGTACTTGTCTATTTCACAGCTCTTTTAAGCCTGTTAGCTCTCATCAGTGCGGCATAAGCATTATTTGACTTTTGGGAGTGGCACTTGACAAGGACTATACGACTTGTTTCTGCATTTCAGTGGAATGTATAATATGTAAAATCTGTGAGGCTTATTTAAATAAAACTGGAGAGTGCAAAATCTGGTGCAGCTGTGCATAGAAACCAATCAGATTCCAGGTTTTATTGCCAAAGCTTAATTGAACAAGCTTAAGTTAGAAGCCGGCTAACATCCACAGCTGCACCAGATTTTGCACTCTCCTGTTCTAGTAAATCAACTCCTGTATGTATTACCAGCGTAATTCTGTACTTAGAACAAATACACACCTATGACTGCACTCTAGACAAGGCAAGTAGCTAGCGGTAGCAAGTAGTAACAGGTAGCTTAAATACTCTGCAATTCCAATAACATTTGGTGATAATGTGACCATTTTTTATATGGCCACAGTATTATTCCTCACATTGTATAATGGTCCTTCTGAATGGGACTCAATAATTTTGTAGGCAGTGAATACGCTTACTATTGTAGCCAAAAATCTACATAAATTGTGAAATCTTTTCTGCCAAGGTTTTAAATAGGCCACAGTGAAAAGATATTGTACAATATATCTCAGAGGACATTGTGTTCTGAAGCACTGCACTTTAAAGAATATTGACTTCCATTGTAGGTCTTTACCAGCAGTATCACAATAAACTGACTCATTTAAACATTAAAGAGTTTCTTTAAAAGAAACGCCACTATATTGACTCCCGAAAAGACTCATTACTTCAGTAAGAGACTAAGAGAGATCATTGATAGATATTTGCACAATCTACAGAGGCAACAATGCAGGTAATATACATTATCAACACTGTAGCAAATACTTATTTATTGTTAAAGTATATTATACCCCAAACTTTCACACAGTATTTCAGAACTGTGCCTGTGTTACCGTGTACTTGTATTAAAAAGTATCCTGTTTTCTTTGCATTGCTTCTCTTGTGTGAAATACATGATGATCTTGTCAGTCCCCTTCTTCAAAAGAGGCTGTTAAGGTGAAATGTATGTTGGAGCGGAGCTATACGTAGGCAAAGTTGGCTTGCACCAGGCTGAGCAGTGGAGCCCAAACCAACTGTGAATAATAATTAAATGGTTTTACACTATGAAAGTTGTATTGAAATGTATCCTTATGCCGACATCCATGTGAGAATAAAAGAAGGGGAGCTATGGTGATTGGCGGACTGGTCTGGATGTTGAGCAAAAAAGAACAATAGTGATGGAACCCCTTAGGATTGATAATTGGTGTAGACCCTGGAGAGCAATCCTAAGCTTGTTTTGACCTTAAACAGCAAGGGGTCTATATATCTGGTAAGTGGTTAGTCAAGGTGGTGGTTTCACACAGTGAATGAAGGCTTAACGTGTAAAGTACAACAGTGGTTGTAAAGCACATGGGACAATAAGGCACCTTTTCATGCATAAGGCACTTTATTTGGGATTTTTACATATTTTTTGGACTTTTTATATCGGTTTGATGTTTCATATATAATCATGTGGTTTTATGTATAAACTAATAGTAGTTTTGTATATAGTATTGAGCTCATAATTAGCACTGTGTATGTATGTATATATATATATATATATATATATATATATATATATATATACACACAGTATCTCACAAAAGATAAGTAAACCCGTCACATTTTTGTAAATATTTTATTATAACTTTTCATGTGAGAACACTGAAGAAATGACACTTTGCTACAATGTAAAGTAGTGAATGTACAGCTTGTATAACAGTGTAAATTTGCTGTCCCCTCAAAATACCTCAACACACAGCCATTAATGTCTAAACCGCTGGCAACAAAATTGCACCCTGTGGGAGATTAGCTCGTGGGGATCTCTTTTCAGGGGAAAAGATTCAGCATGGAGGTCAGTTTCTTTAAAATCTGGCAGCTTGCCAGGTTTATTATCACAGGTTTGCAAGTTCAAAACATATAAAAAAAAACAGAAAACCTCGCTGTCTGGCGCTAAACTAAACAATCGGGTTTCTCTCTATACAGTGTGGGGCTGTCCCTGACACCCACAAAACATAAGCACAGTGCAAACCTTGATCTTTGAGACCAAATTAACACAGAGCTCACTCAGCTTTCTCCCTCTGAGATCCAGGATAGAGCTTTCCTCTGCTCTCTCCAGGTGGAGAGGGGTTTGAGTGGACAAGAAAGTCCGGGCCAGAACCAGCTCTGCCACGGTGGCTGGCAAAACCCGGGTCAGACTCTCACTAGTTGCCTTAAAGTGATCGCATGCAAGGCGTTAAGTATTGCCCGTCCATTATGGCGCCTCGCATAACATCACAACCCCTAAGTGAAAATGTCCAAATTGGGCCCAATATTTTGTGTGGCCACCATTATTTTCCAGAACTGCCTTAACCCTCTTGGGCATGGAGTTCCCCAGAACTTCACAGGTTGCCACTGGAGTCCTCTTTCACTCCTCTATGATGACATTACGGAGCTGTTAGAGACCCTGTGCTCCTCCACCTTCTGTTTGAGGATGCCCCACAGATGCTCAATAAGGTTTAGGTCTGGAGACATGCTTGGCCAGTCCACCACTTTTACCCTCAGCTTTTTAGCAAGGCAGTGGTCATCTTGGAGGTGTGTTTGGGGTCGTTATCATATTGGAATACTGCCCTGTGGCCCTGTCTCTGAAGAGAGGGGATCATGCTCTGCTTCAGTATCTCACAGTACATTTAGGCATTCATGGTTCCCTCAAGGAACTGTAGCTCCCCAGTGACGGCAGCACTTATGCAGCCCCAGCCCATGACACTCCCACCACCATGCTTGACTGTAGGCAAGACACACTTGTCTTTGTACTCCTCACCTGGTTACCGCCACACATGCTTGACACCATTGTAATCAAATATATCTTGGTCTCATCAGACCACAGGGCATGGTTCCATTAATCCATGTCCTTAGTCTGCTTGTCTTCGGCAAACTGTTTATGGGCTTTTTTGTGCATCATCTTTAGAAGAGGCTTCCTTCTGGGATGCTAGCCATGCAGAACAATTTGCTGCAGTGTGCAGCGTATGGTCTGAGCACTGACAGGCTGACTCCCCACCCCTTCAACCTCTACAGCAATGCTGGCAGCACTTATATGTCTATTTCCCAAAGACAACCTCTGGATATGATGCTGAGCACATGCACTCAACTTCTTTGGTCGACCATGGTGAGGCCTGTTCTGCGTGGAACCTGTCCTGTTAAACCGCTGTTTGGTCTTGGCCACCGTGCTGCAGCTCAGTTTTAGGGTCTTGGCAATCTTCTTATAGCCTAGGCCATCTTTATGTAGAGCAACAATTCTTTTTTTCAGATACTCAGAGAGTTATTTGCCATGAGGTGCCATGTTGAACTTCCAGTGACCAGTATGAGAGAGTGAGAGCGATAACACCAAATTTAACACACCAGCTCCCCATTCACACCTGAGACCTTATAACACTAACGAGTCACATGACACCGGGGAGGGAAAAGTGAAACATTTTCACTTAGGGGTGTACTTTCTTTCGTAGCCAGTGGTTTAGATATCAATGGCTGTGTGTTGAGTTATTTTGAGGGGACAGCAAATTTACACTGTTATACAAGCTGTACACTCACTACTTTACATTGTAGCAAAGTGTCACTACTTTACATTGTAGCAAAGTGTCATTTCTTCAGTGTTGTCACATGAAAAGATATAATAAAATATTTACAAAAATGTGAGGGGTGTTCTCACTTTTGTGAGATACTGTATGTTTCTTGCCAAAGAACATTCCTTTTTTTATCAAGTTGTTATAGGTAAAGTTCAGCTTTAAAGTTTTGTCCATATTTAGTGTATCACTGCAATACATGCACATTTCCTCATCCAGTGAGGCAAATTTTCCCATCCTCCTGTTTGTTCTAACAACACAGTGGCTTTTATTATCAGCCCTGCCCACAGGATTACAAGCATATATTTTTTCTCTTTACCATTAAAACCATGCTGCTGCCTTGACCCCTAATGGCCTGTCCACACACCTCTCACTCTTGGGAGGTGTAGTGCACCAGATATTTACTTACCTGCAGCAGGCTATGGCCCCACCATAGATATCCATGGGGTTTGACAGCGCAGGTGGCCAAAGAACTCTCATAAAGTCAGCCATTTCTACTAATGGTGAAAGTTTTTATCAGGGAATTTTTTTAAAATAATTTTTGAACAAATTAAATTTTTTGGGGGCTACTGTGGGAAATAATTATTTATTTAGAAATGTTATTTTTTAATTTAAATTATTTTTTAAATTATGTATGCAGTTAAGAACACCCAGTATAGTTTTGGTATAGCAGGATACCATTTCACATAAAACAGATGAGGACTAATAAGTCAACCGAGGTTACAGTAAGGACAACTATGACTTAATTTAACCATCTTGTCACATTGTTTGTGGAACATAAAATATAGAAGGCAAAAGAATTATAATAAAGAAAAATGGAAACAAGCAAAAGGTCTCCATGGGGACTCAACTGCTTCTTCTGGGATACCTCCTGGGAATTATACACGATCCAAGGAAACCAAACATTTTCAGTGATATCCATTTTGTCATTCACTATGACCTTGAGCTTCTTGTTCATCATTATTCATAGCAATTTGTGTTTACCATGCTAAAAAATAACAGTGGTGGCTTTCTAAACTCTTGCAATTACTACTTTTTTGAGGCTGTTGATTTCCATATAAAGGGCATCTGTACTAACATGTAAACGAAAGCTTTAAAGGAAGAGGGTGGGGTGTAACCGGTTCTACCAGTGATAAAGATTTTAGTGTATTTTGGAAAATGATGTTTAAAGTGAACCTGCCGCTCTGCTATACCATTAGTAATGAACTTTAGAGACTAGAAGTAAGCATTCGTTCACTACTAAAGTATAGATAAAGGCAAACCTTTTTTCTTAGTTTTAGATGAAGTTACACACTTGTCAGGTTTTTATGGCTGTCTGTGGCCCTGTTAGGGAGAATCACCCTCTCTATTTGTCTTGTTTACCATTATCACCATCAGTGAAAGTGAAAGAATATCACAAATTTACCAGAACCAGAATTTACCAGAGTTTTTACCAGAACAGGAATAGAGGGGAAATCTTCCAATGAGGACATTTGTTTTGGTGACCCTGGTGACAACTAGGTGTTCCCTCTATTTAACCGCTTGCCGACCGCTGATCGGCAATTGACGGCGACAATGTGGCTCTGTAACGCAAAACGCCGTCATACAACGGCGGCCGCGATACAGAGCCACTGTGAGCCGGAGGCGCGCGCGTGCTCTCACTGTGTTCGGGGGGGCCAGGGAGCGGGTGCGGCGGCTTCGATTGCCGCCGGCCACCCGCGATGCCCCCCCCGGAGTGAAGGAGCGGAGGTCCGTGTAAGTAAACACGGACCTCCGCTCTGTGTGAGGGGGAAGGGCTGTGATCACAGCCTTCCTGTACATGAAGGCTGTGACCACTTCCCTTCCCCAGATAGGCAAGCCCCCATACAGTTAGAACACGCCCAGGGAACATAGTTAACCCTTAGCGCGCCCCCTGCAGGTTAACCCCTTCACTGCCAATGGCATTTACACAGTAATCAGTGCATTTTTATAGCACTGATCGCTGTATAAATGCCAATGGTCCCAAAAAAGTGAAAAAATGTTCCGACATGTCTGCTGAAATATCGCAGTACCCCTAAAAATCGCAGATCGCCCCCATTACTAATAAAAAAAAAAAATAAATAAAAACCCCAAAAATGAATTCTCATCATCCGTAAACGCGACCACTTTTGCGCAAACCAATCAATAAACGCCGATTGCGATTTTTTTTTTTATCGCAAATATGAGGAAGAATATAAATCGGCCAAAAACGGTGAAAAAAAATGTTCTTTTATATTTTTTTTTTGGATTTGTATTTTAGCAAAAAGTAAGAAATTTGGTTTTTTTTGCAAAATTGTCGCTCTTCTTTTGTTTATAGCGGCGATCAGAAATGACGCAGAGGTGATCAAATACCACCAAACGAAAGCTTTATTTGTGGGAAAAAAAGGACGCAAATTTCGTTTGTGTACAACGCCGCACGACCGCGCAATTGTCAGTTAAAGCGACGCAGTGCCGAATCGCAAAAAGGGCTCCGGTCCTAAAGCTGGAAATCCTTCCGGGGCTGAAGTGGTTAAAGGGATTTCCTATCACTTTCTGTTGCATCTATGGGACAGAAAGTGAAGGGAAATCTCCCCAACGGGGTGCAGATGGCTAAAAAAAATGATAAGCGTTACCCTCCATTACTCTATCCAAAACATACAAAAAAAAAAGATTTTGCCTTTAATTCTACTTTGATATTTAAACAACATGACATGCAAAAAAAGAAAGGGTCTAGTACTACCCATAACATGCCTCCATCCCTATACATTGAAAAAAAAATAAAAAACAACATGACATGGTGTGTTCTACAAATGACCCCAACCACTCAATTTTCCAACAATGCTCCACCCACCAAAATATGCGGGCGATCCATGATCTGCTGAC
>BLSH010081386.1:1067326-1080880 GCA_018402905.1 Glandirana rugosa
AAGGGGAATTTTATTGTTTATACAATATGAATGGAGGAGGCACGTTCCCAAAACGTGTCTCACCGAGGCTAGGAGGAGAAGACCCCCCGATCGTTCGCACCCCCGGGACAAGCCTAGCAGCTCCAGCCGGTGTCTCGGGTCTTCATTGGATAGAATGATAGCAGGGGAGCCATTGGCTCCCGCTGCTGTCAATCAAGTCCAGTGACGCTGGAGCCGGGGCCGGGGCGAGTCCTGTTGTCTGTTTCAATGGACGCTGCAACATGACTTGGGAGCATGCCCACACGAGTGACCCCAGGGAGAGCGCTTCCCTGACGGGTCACTCAAGAAGAGCAGGAGCCAGGAGCGCCGCTGGGGGACCCCAGAAGAGGAGGATCGGAGCCACTCTGTGCAAAACCCTTGCACGGAGGAGGTAAGTATAACATATTTGTTATTTTAAGGGGAAAAAAAAATTAACCTTTAGTATCACTTTAATTAACTCCTTATTCCTCCATTTAATTATTATTTTCCTGCTGATTTTTTTCGTTCATTTCTATTTTATAAACTATTAATAATTAAAACTTTTTTGTTTGCTTTGTTCATTAATATTTTTACACCTTTAACATATATTTACACGTTTCACATTGAAAAAAAGCGCATAATTATAAAAAAAATATATATATTTTATTTGTAAATAACTTTTCAATGCATTGTACCATTGCTGACAGCTGAAGTGTAAACAAAACAGTTGCGGTACATATCGGTCATTGGTATCGGCGAGTGCTATAAAAAAGTATTGGCACTCGTACCCATTGTAAAAAAAAAAAAAAATGGTATTGGTGAATCCCTACCCAGAAGCATATGAATGGCTTAAACACTTTGATTATACATTTTCTTTAACCGTTTTCCCCTGCAAGTATAAATATTAATCACTCTTGTGATTCACAAATGTTTGCCAAACTACACAACTAGCAAGTTGACATCACTGATTCCTGCTGCAGATTCAAAGCTTCCTAAGTCTGACTGACAGCTGATGAAGGGGAAGTGCTTTTCCCCGAAATGCCTAACTTAACACGTTGGAGCTTGTGAGTGGGTGGAGCCAGTATTGCTGACTCCCCACTGAGTTGACCCCAGAGGACTGCATACAGTATGTGCTGCCAATACACCACCCCCTGCCATTGGCCATGGCAGTGTAAGGTGATTAATAGAAACTGAGCAGAGGGAGATACTGTAATCTAACGTTTTACCCCAGCAGTAGAGTGCGCTATTTTACTCTTATTTCATGAACTGTTTATTATACTTACTACTCTCTGTGGTCCTGCTGTTTAATCTTACTTATTCGTTGGACTATGAAAGCACACCATCACACTGCTTGTGTATACATTCTTCTTGTATACTACCTAAACACATACTGTATGCCTCCAGTTCCCAGTGCTTGAAAACCTGTTGGACAGTCAACACTATGCAGACAAACAGAGCCCTCTATTGGAAGATAAAATAAATATAGGCATACTAGCATTAAAAATATATTCACGGAAACCTGATCTGATAGAAATACACTACTACCAAAAGTATTGGGACACCTCCCTTTCCAAGCACATCAACTTTAATGACATCCCAGTCTTAGTCTGTAGGGTTCAATATTGAGTTGGCCCTCCCTTTGCAGCTACAATAGCTTCAACACTTCTGGGAAGGCTGCCCACAAGGTTTAGGAGGGTGTCTATGGGATTGTTTGACCATACTTCCAGAAGCACATTTGTGCGGTCAGGCACTGATGTTGGCGAGAAGGCCTGGCTCACAGTCTTCACTCTAATTCATCCCAAAGGTGTTCTATCAGGTTGAGGTCAGGACTCTATACAGGCCAGTCAGGTTCCTCCACCCCAAACTCGCTCATCCATGTCTTGGGACTTTGCTTTGTGCGCTGATGCGCAGTCATGTTGGAACAGGAAGGGCCATCCCAAACTGTTCCCACAAAGTTGGATGCATGAAATTGTCAAAAATGTTTTGGTATGACGACACCTTAAGATATCCCTTCAATGGAACTAAGGGGCCAAGCCCAACCCCCGAAAAACAACCCCACCATAATCCTCCCTCTACCAAATGATTGGAACCAGTGCACAAAGCAAGGTCCATAAAGACATGAATGAGCGAGTTTGGGGTGGAAGAACTTGAATGGCCTGCACAGAGTCCTGACCTCAACCTGATAGAACACCTTTGGGATGAATTAGAGTGGAGACTGTGAGCTAGGCCTTCTCGTCCAACATCATCAGTGCCTGACCTCACAAATGTGCTTCTGGAAGAATGGTCAAACATTCCCATAGACACACTCCTAAACCTTTCGGAAAGCCTTCCCAAAGAGTTTGAACCCTCCGGACTAAGACTGGGATGCCATTAAAGTTCATGTGCGTAGAAAGGCAGGCATCCCAATACTTTTGGTAATGTAGTTTATGTTGGAAACCACTGCTAACCATCTAAAATTGCTAGCTGCCGGGCTTTTTCTGATTTTGAAAATGCTAGTCATTGGATGAACAAGCATTTGATTACGGTAGTTAAGTCAGAACTACTGATCTATATACTTGTCAGTGAATTTAGAGTTATAAAATATTGAAGTAATTGGATCACCGTGACAGCCAATCAACTCACATTTCTAGCAAGAAAGGTCATTAAAGGCAGCTAACATATTGCTCGTATTTCAGGATTCATTTAAGCAGCTTTTTTATGAGCTGTGTGTCCTATCAGTACACTCACCTCTGCGTCAAAGCGAGGATCCTGATATGCGTCACTTATATTTACTGGAAGACCCGTTGATGCAACTAGTTCTGCAATGCTGTTATTTATTAACCAGTCAGAATATGAAGACTTCTCCAGGCTGTCTTTGAAACTACAGAAACATTAATGAAAAAGAGGGAAAATAAGGCTGTTATAAGGTCAGCAAACTGCCATATTAAGGTATTTCACTTACATTATAATAAGGATCGATGGACAAGTGTTTTCCTGTCCACTTACCAGCTCTGATAAATGCCTCGCTAACAAATTAAATAAATACATGAGACCAATAAGATCATTGCCTTATTCCACCTATGTAACAAATATATTCCAATGAAGCCCTTATATTCCCTAAATTGGGTTAAGAATCCTTCAAAACATCTCTCCTAGGATTCTTATCTCATTTTCAGCTCTGACTCATTGTTTCTATCCTTATACTGTATACTTTGACTTCACAATTAGGAAGTGTCTGTCAGTATTGTGGGCAGCCCCTATTCACTGCAAGGGTTATTCATTCAGGGACAAAAGAGTGCAATTTACATAGTGAATATTAACCTAAATGTTTCTCCAAAGATGTTTTGGGGATTCCTCTATCAATTTCGGGCCAAATGCACTACATGTATTATGCAGGCAGTTGACGGGTGGATCTTAAATAATCAGGTCATGAATTGCAATCGAATATCTAAAGTACAGTAAAGTTTATTTTTATACTTCTGGTTGAGTCTTTGAGTGAATCTTGTTAAATAATTTCACTGATCTATGTCGGTTTCTGTCCATGGTGCTGAAACGGTATAAACATCGTTTTAGCCCAGGTTCAGCACCATGAATAGCAAATGCTGGCAGAATGCCAAGTTTTTTTTCTTTTCTATTGAAAAAATACCAAGATCAGCCTGACAGAGCAGGAATGCAGAATCTCTAGTATGGGAAAGACAAGTGCGCAACTTTCCTGCTATTTGGCTACCAGCCCACACGCCCATTAGCACTGGGGGTTGCTTTGGAAGCAAATAAAAATGGGAGTTGCCAAGACCTGCCAGCATTCGATCTGACCTGCTGGAACACAAAAAGACAATCATCATGATTTGTTTAGTTTTTAAAATTGGAAGACTATGGACTTTTATGAATGAATGGTCATTATAGCCCTGCCCACTGGGGGGCATCACCACAGCATTTTTCACTAAAGTGTATTCATGCAGAGAGGTGAACTGATGTTGCCATGTCAGTTCTGCTCTCTGCATCTCCGAGTACTTTCTGCCACCACTGTAGGATATTGGGAAAACCTGTGTGCCACATCTAGGGATGGGAGAATCTGATTGGGTTCGGTTTGTTGGGGATTCATCAAATACTATTTAAAATTTTGACTGGTGGAAGTAGTATACAGGTATGTTTTTGGTAGAAATTGTCTAGCATCAGATGGCCATATTTTAGTCAATTACATCAGTTACCATCCCTGCACCTTTGTTGTGGGTGGCTGCATGGTTTGGAATTCCCTGGCCAAAGCTGGTTGGGCCAGCGCCTGATATCATGAGACAACTTCCTGGAGCTCAAACTTTAGTTCACTATTACTATTACATTATAGTCAGGGCACTGGAGACATAGCTTTAGAAAGAAAACCTACAATGACAGACAGCCTGCCCTTCCAAAATATAGGTGTGTAAGACCTATGGCCATAGGCCCCCAGCCATACTCAAAATCAGGAACTGTCAGGGCCTGGACTTGAACCTGAGACCTCTTCTGTGTCTGGAAATGACTCTTCTCGATGAGCTACCTGAGATGCTAGACAGCACCCTGTCTGATCCATTGGACAACCCTGCCTTGTGTCTTGATTTCTGTTGAACCTTGAACTCTTTGCTCCTCCCATGAACTTCCTGATATAAGCCATGTCTCTGCACTTTCTGTTGCTAGATTATTGTGGTTCCTATTCTGCCTGCTGCCTCAAGCTATCTCTGTTGCTACTTGGAATTGACCTTGGCTTGTGACCCCGACTACAAAACTCTTGTCCTGCATCGACCTTGGCTTGTGACCCAGCTACAAAACTTTTCTCTTGCCCGATCTTGGCTTGTGACCCCAACACTGATCATCAGTCTAACGGCTCAGACAATTCAATCTAACAGACCAGAGAACTGTGCTTAGCCTGACGTTATTGGCCATTGGTCTCCACTCACTACAGGTATTCTCCTAACAGGAACATTAAAAAAATAAAGCAAGAAAGCCAAAAGTGAAAGTAGAGGTGCTGTTGCATGAAGGTAATAGGTGTCCAGTATTACTGACTCCTTTTCTTACTCTCCCTATTTCTCCCCTCCTACTCCTCCACCACCTCCTCCTTCTATGTGTTTATAATATGAGGCTCTGGAGTACTTTAATCCCCCCAATGGCTCCTCATCCAAGATGCTTGCACCATTTTTGGTGTCTTTTGAAGAGGTGACTAAAATGGTGAGCTGCAATGAGGCAAGGATTCATTACACAAACCTTGAATATATCTTAGAACACATGTTGCATGGCCTAATAGATGGGATTACTCACAAAAACATTCACTGCAACTCCTCCCATATTTATCACATAAATAGTTCCAGGCATGGTTGGTCTCATATGAACGTATTTCCATCCACCATCACTTTTTTTAAATTTTCTTAACACATTTATTTATTTGTACAGAGATCCCTGGTCAGACAAACATGGGTAGGCACAAAACGGAGCCTGCTGTCATTTTATTAATCTGCCTTGCTTTACTTTCAGTGTGATAGTGTGCTTAAACACACACGCAGAGTACCGACAGCTATATTTGTATCCCTTTTTCCTTTCTTTTACTGCTGGCAGAAAGAAAGAGGCATTCCAAGAGCATTTGGATGGTCTTGGGACACACACAGCCACTTTTTGACTCGAAAATTAGTACAGACGGTCCCCTAGTTACAAACATCTGACTTACGAACGACTCCTACTTACAAACGGAGGGAGACAACAGGAAGTGAGAGGAAATCTCCCCCTAGGAAGGGAAATTCCCTCCTGTAAGAGTTATTATGGGAAAAAGGTGTCTCCACTGATGCTTTATCACCAATCCTTGTTTCCACAATAACCCAAAATGTTCAAAATCCCATTATCATTGGGACAGGAAGTGAGGTAAAATCTTCTGAACAGAAACATAGACAGCAAAACAAACATGACAGGGGTGTTACCCCTTCCCTATGCTATCCAAAAAGCTTAAAAATAGTTTTTTTGGCTGAAGCTACACTTAAAAAATGTACCTGCTCTGATTTACAAACAAATTCAACTTAAGAACAAATCTACAGACCCCCTCTTGTTTGTAACCCGGGGACCGCCTGTAATATATATTTATTAAAGGTGTTGTGATTTACTATTCATGGAGTTTTGTTCACTTCCTTACCAGCTCATACAGAGATTGAAGAGTTTTCTTCATAGTACATCAATGTGGACTTGGTGTGGACCCTGATGTTACTTGAAAGTGTTTTGCATTTAACCTGAATATATTTTATGCCTACTAATAGTACCTTATATCCTTTCTCATGTAACAATTTAATGATTTAAATCTTTAGGTGTGCATCACATTTATTTTATATTTACTATTTTGGAGTGTTAATTTTTCTGGTTATTTTGTGCTTTTGGGTTGTCGGACTGGAAGAAAAACCACTCACGCTCCCAGTACATAAATGTAAGCTCAACAGTTTCTTAGCACTTTAACTACTTCTATACAATCTGATGAAAACGGCCCCTTTCCTCCAATTCATGGCATGGTTGATTCCACCTGACAACATATTGCTACCTACTTGACATTCAGTAAGGGTTTACATCTACTTTTACAGACCTGCCAGTGTCTAAAATTCCTGCAACAATAAATCCCTATGCAGTTTTGCAGCAGCACTCCCTATGCTTTCCCAATAACAAATAAATCACTTTGTCAATATGGCTGGTGTGACCTCACCCTTTTATTGTGAGGGGGCTTGCTAATCCAAACACACTCTTATTGGCTCTTCTAAGTCAGCTGACCTAAGTTCCAAGGACAGGTAGTGGATTATGGTTACAAAGAATTTGGTGTGACATTTCTGCATTCATTTTCTGGGATTGCGAATTTCAAAGCCACTGGATATGCTGTGAACCTATGATGGCAGCAAACCCAAGCTTTATTTCTAGTCTTATCCAGAAAACTTCTAAAACAGATAGGTATACTTAAAAAAGCATACGGGGTGTGTCTAAAAAGTTCCCATATCTCAACGGCAATATGGGCCAGGTGCACATGGCTACCCAGAGACGCATCCAGAACCGTCACCTAGCGTGGAGTACACGTTACAGTCAGGGTAAAACTGCTGCGAGTAGTTGAATGTAGTCAGTGTGAGAGGTAGGGTCACAGTGCAATGCAGCAACGGGTGAACATCATGTTCTGCTACAAATTGGGGAAAACAGCGACGGTGATGCATTAAATGCTGTTGCAAGTGTACAGGACAGAAGCCTTTTGCAATGAGAATGGAACAACTGAGGATGAGCCACGTTCGGGTCGGCCTTCAACAAGCAGAACCCCAGACATAATTGAGCAAGTGCAAAAAATGTTGTCACGAGATCGGCGACTGACTCTATGATTGATGATGGAGGAATTGTGCATTAGCAAGGACACACACACACAGTGCGCACCATCGTCCATGAAGATAAGCAGAAAATCTGTTCCTGGTTTGTGCCGCACACGCTGAAAGATGCACAGAAAGCAAAACGGTGAAAACCTCTGGAGATTTCATTACCATGTGTGACAAAGATCCATCCTGCGTACTGTGCGAACCGTGTGTGGCAATTCTTGGCTCAGCGCGGCTAACCTGTTCTTGATCACCCACCGTACTCCCCTGATCTGGTGCTTGTGGATTTATTTCTGTTTCCCTGCCTGCAGAGCGTCACGAAAGGCGCATGTTTTGCGAATGTGTCAGCAATCCAAGAATGTGTGACAGCGGCTCTGCAATCGATTCCTAAAGAGGCCTTTCCAGAAGCTTTATGAACGTTGCCAAAAGTGTGTTGTGGATGGCGATCATTTTGAAAGCCAATAATGGTAATTTGTTTGCATCTTCAGTTTTCTTTGTTTTTTGATACCATCCACCAAACTTCTTAGACACACCTCATATAATACAGCATAGGTAAGCCGCTGAGGGGGGGGGCGTAAGGGGGCCACTCATAAGGGGTTTATGTAATAATAAACTTCTTTGGTTCCTCTTGGTCTGTTAAATATTCCAGTGTTTTTTTTTTAATGTCTACTGTATTTGTTTGATAAGTCCAAAAATGCTTGCTGATCTTGCCAGAAATCGTATGTGCTGATAACTTCCTGTGCTCTCTACATGTGCTGACTGTTATCAATCACATTAATCTTAGCTATTCCCGAGGATTATAGAACTACACGCCTCTATGTTATGTACAATAGCAAAGAGGAAGGGTTCACTAGTCCTGTCTTGTTTTTATCGTGACTGAGGACTGGAAGTTTGTTTTAGGGTGTCCTAGGGTGATCATGAAGGAACCAAAAGCCTAAAAAAAGAAAACTAATTCAGCCACTTACATTTTTGAACTTGGGGCTGGTTACCCTTTAATGCCTAGTGGCAGACACTATGGTCAGCATGTCTCCAGCCTTAAACATTAGCATGAGACAATATTTGTGTATATAAAATAAAATAAAAATTATATAAATATAATATATATAGATATAGAGATAAAATATATAAATTATAAAAATATAATATAAAATATAACACAGAATTGTATGACAAATATAAAAACCATAACAAATACAAATAACTGTTTTGCTTAGATTGCAAACATTTGTATGCATTTTAGAAATAATTTTATTGGATTTTAAATATAAAAAGCTTATATTCCAATTGTACTAGTCCTTTAAGTAAATGCCTATGTCAGTATATAGTGAGAAGGAATCTCACGTAAAGTTGTTCAGTCAACAAGCAAGAAATACATTTAGAAAAGCTGCAATGTAAACTGCCAAGTAGATTCAGGAAACATTTAAATACTTGGAACAATGCTCCGACATCTTAGGCATGTGAGGAAATATTTGTTAGAATCTGTCACATAGAGTTTTATTCAACCCTCTGAATGAGCTTATAGGTTATGTAAGTAGTCATTGTGCTTCCAGTGCTGCTAGGCCTGAGGGTTTGTTGCAATGTAAAAGGGTATTAAAATGTTGAATTAGGGCATGAAAAGGAAATCAAATCCCACCAAGGGTAAACACACACTATATTACCAAAAGTATTGGGACACCTGCCTTTACACGCACATGAATTTATGGCATTCCAGTCCAAATCATTTGGTGGTGGTGGGATTATGGTGTGGGGTTGTTTTTCAAGGGTTGGTCTTGACCTCTATTTCTGAGTAAATTTATGAATATACAGTATATTTTAAAACATCTTTTTCAAATGTGTAACTAGATGCATAAAACAAAGGTTGCAAGGGCCAGGACTGATATTATGTTCTTACAAAATACTCTTAACTCTATTGCCCTCTGCAAAAAAATGGAGGCTATTGTAATAATGTGAGCTCATTGGGTCTAGATGCTATAGGTAAATGCTGAAATGAGTGGAAGCGCCATTGTGCTACAGAAGTTAACCTGATTGGTGCCCTGGGGACCTTAACATGAGGGTTATACACTATATTGTCAAAAGTATTAGGACACCTGCCTTTACACACACATGAACATTAATGGCATCCCAGTCTTCGTCCGTAGGGTTCAATATTAAGTTGGCCCACCCTTTGCAGCTATAACAGCTTCAACCCTTCTGGGAAGGCTGTCCACAAGGTTTAGGAGTGTCTATGGGAATGTTTGACCATTCTTCCAGAAGCACATTTGTGAGGTCAGGCACCAATGTTGGACTAGAAGGCCTGTCTTGCTATCTCTGCTCTAATTTAACCCAAAGGTGTTCTATTGAGTTGAGGTCTGGACTCTGTGAAGGCCAGCCAAGTTCCTCCACCCCAAACACCCCAAATCATTTGTCGGAGGGGGGATTTTCAGGGGTTGGGCTTGGCCCCTTAATTCCAGTGAAGGGAACTCTTAAGGCATCTGCATACCAATACATTTTGGACAATTTCATGCTCCCAACTTTGTGGGAACAGTTTGGGGATGACCCCTTCCTGTTTCAACATGACTGTGCACAAGTGCACAAAGCAAGGTCCATAAAGACATGGATGAGCAAGCTTGGGGTGGAGGAACTTGACTGGCCTGCACAAAGTCCTGACCTCAACCCGATAGAACCCCTTTAGGATGAATTAGAGTGCAGACTGTGAGCCAGGCCTTCTCATCCAAAAGCAGTGCCTGACCTCACAAATGCGCTTCTGGAAGAATGGTCAAACATTCCCATAGACACGCTCCTAAACCTTGTAAACAGACTTCCCAGAAGAGTTGAAGCTGTTATAACTGCAAAGGGTGGGCCAACTCAATATTGAACCCTACAGGGTAAAACTGGGATGCCATTAAAGTTCATGTGTGTGTAACGGCAGGCGTCCCAATACATTTGAAAATATGGTGTATAACCCTCATGTTAAGGTCCCCAGGACACCAATCAGGATGACTTCTGTAGAACCATGGCTCTTCCACTAATTTCAGCATTTTTTTACCTATAGCATCTAGACACAATGAGCTCACATTATTACAATAACCTCCATTTTTGCAGAGGATAATAGAGTTTTTTTTGTAAGAACAGAATATCAGTCTTGGTCCTTGAAAACTATGTTTTAATTATCTAATTACACATTTGAAAAAGATGTTTTAAAATATACAGTATATTCATCAATTTACTCAGAATTAAAATGTGTGTTGACAAAAAATTAAGGGCTCTCTTCTGTATTTTTAAATCTAGTTGCCATGGGATAGTATACTTTGTGCATCTTCATAGAACTCTGTGCCAGTTTGCTGAATGAATGAGCCCTACTGTATACAGAACACCCAGCAAATCGTGATAAATAAAACTGGAAGGAGCCAGACAGACACGGTACAAAAAAACCCATTTAGGTCTAAGTGGTACAGTCTCATAATACCCCCCCCCCCCCATGGATCTACTTATACTCATCTTCACCAAAGCCAAATTCCACCCCCACTGCACTGATCCATTATTGGAGGCAGGTGGTGACGAAACTTACATAGGGTTGAAGACATCATCCTCTTCCTCACATGACAGTGTTTGAGCATGGCAATTGGCCACTTAGGTCTAAGATCTGCATCCTAGGATAAGGTGACATGATTCCCTATAAATGGCCAGAGAGTACGGCAAAGGTGAGTATAAGTGGCTGGGGGTGAGCTTTCAAGAGACTCAAAATGACAGAGTCTCTTTAAAGTAAAAAGAAAAACCTTTACAAAACAAAGAAAATGAAAAAAAAAACGCAGCAAACATCAATAAAAAGTTAAATTGCCCATGTGGTTGACATTATTGTATACATTTTATACTGAAGGAATCTCTGAATGGCATGTATTGAACAAGGCTAGATAAGGCAAATAGAGCGAATAATCATTGTATCTGTCCTTCCTATTTTCTATACACTCATTATACATTGTACAGCACTGAAAAATTAGGGCAGAGGAGACAGAAAGATCATCATCAGTACCCTTCAGCTGTCATTGCGCTGTCGCTGCCACTTTGGTCTTTATCCCACACAATGTGATGTGACTTGTGACATGAAGACAGCTGACCAGCACCATCACATCATTAGAAGAAACACAGGAGGAGGAGATAATGATCTTCATGACAAGATCTGTCATCCCTGTGTATGGTATACAAATGGAGACTGGAGCTTTGTATTTTCATTGAGCAGAAAGATGTACTTTAAGATTTATATCACAGAGCAAAAAAATAAGGCACTGTGTGTAGCTGTGGTGACATTTCCAACACATTAAATGTGCATCACAATTTTTCTTAAGACTTTTTTTTATATATATGTTTGAATATGATCAACTTAAGGCAATTAATATGATCAACACGTGTTAATGTTTAGAAAAATGCTATATTATGCATAGACTGTAATTATGCATGCAAATTCCTTGCTACATATGCTGGCAAAACTTTCTGTTAAAGTTCAACCTTAAAGTTGTAAAGGTTCATTTTTTTTTAACAAACATGTTACACTTACTATCCTCTTTTTCTGGGGTGCCCTGGCAGCACTCCTGGCTCCTCCTCTTCATTGGGTGCCCCCACGGAGAGCCACTTTCCCTGGGGGCACCCGTGTGGGTATGTTCCCGAGTCCCGCTGCTGCATCCATTGACACAGACAGCAGGACTTAGCTATGCCCCGGCTCCTGTGTGACTGGATTTGATTGACAGCAGCGGGAGTCAATGGCTCCTGTTGCCATCAATCTATCCAATGAGGACCCGAGACAGCGGCTGGAGTCGCTGGGCTCGTGAACATCGCTGAAGCGATTGAGTTCAGGTAAGAAAAAGGAGGGGGGTGTCGGGGGGGGGGAGGCAGCTGCATCACAGAAGGTTTTTCAACTTAATGAATAGAATGTATTCAGGCAAAAAACCTTGAGACTTTACAACTCCTTTAAGCAGTTGTAAAAGATAGACTATAATGCAGCTCTGTAATCATCTATATATTATTACCTGGGTTTTATTGATGCAAGCTGTGCAAGTACCTGATTCTGACCTTGTATAAAGCCTTTTGCAGTCCCCATATTGCAAATCTCAGACAGGGAGAAGCAGAAGCAGCACAATCAGCCATTCAGTTCATGTGTTGAAAATGCTGACAGGAGAAGGAAGCAGAATAAAAGATAAATGTTTTATACAGTTACAGGTTGGGGGTAGGTGTTCTGTCAATAAAGCCAATTCATCAAAATTTCCAATTATGTCACTTCCGCTTAATCTGTGTTTTTACACAACAGTGGGTAACGAGAAAAACTTGTCACCACCACGGAGGTGGCCATTTTGTTAGTATCGGAGCGGACTAACAATATCCGCTCATAATACCATGTACCGGAGTGTATACGGTTCCCGGTGTTGTGTCAAAATAGCAAGTCGTGAAAATCTCCAATTACGGGCGGTTTAAAGTAACCAGAAGTGACGTAATTGGAGATTTTGATGAATTGGCTATATTGACGTCATTCACTATATTACCAAAAGTATTGGGTCGTCTGCCTTTATAGGCACATGAACTTTAATCCCAGTCTTAGTCCGTGGGGTTCAATATTGAGTTGGCCCACCCTTTGCTGCTATAACAGCTTCAACTCTTCTGGGAAGGATGTCCACAAGGTTTAGGTTTCTATGGGAAGGTTTGACCATTCTTCCAGAAGCGCATTGACCATTCTTCAAGAAGACCTCAACCCAATCGGGTTGAGGTCAGGACTCTGTGCAGGCCAGTCAAGTTCCTCCACCCCAAACTCGCTCATCCATGTTTTTATGGACGTTGTCTGTGCACTGGTGAGCAGTCATGTTATAACAGGAAGGGGTCATCCCTAAACTGTTCCTACAAAGTTGGAAGCATTAAATTGTCCAAAATGTCTTGGTATGTTGCTACCATAAGAGTTCCCTTCACTGGAACTAGGGGGACAAGCCTAACCCCTGAAAAACAACCCCACACCATAATCCCCCCTCCACCAAATGATTTGGACCAGTGCACAAAGCAAGGTTCTGACCTCAACACGATAGAACACTTTTGGGATGAATTAGAGCAGAGACTGTGAGCCAGGCCTTCTCATCCACACCAGTGCCTGACCTCACAAATGCGCTTCTGGAAGAATGGTCAAACCTTCCCATAGACACTCCTAAACCTTGTGGGCAGCCTTCCCAGAAGAGTTGAAGCTTTTATAGCTGCAAAGGGTGGGCCAACTCAATATTGAACCCTA
>BLSH010081386.1:1081090-1108468 GCA_018402905.1 Glandirana rugosa
AAAAACCACCATAAACTAGTGGAAACGCCAAAAATAAAAAACGCTATATTTGTTTTTTTGTCGCTGTTAAAACTTTTTTTTAGTTATAAAAAATGAAAAACGATATATAGGTTTTTTTTTTTTACATTTTTTCGTTTAAAGAAGTAATCAAATCCGATTATACATAAAAAGATGTATAAAAACCATTTTTTTTAGGGTTATTCGCATATAACTAACCAAACGTGTTTACAATATCGTAGATGTTAGATCCCCTAAAAAATGATCATTCAAAATGATCATTACCGCCACTAGAAACTCAGAATAGTCCTGACTCCGCAAACCAATCAATATACGCTTATTGGGATTTTTTTTACCAAAAATATGTAGAAAAATACATATTAGCCTAAACTAATGAAGAAATTTGCTTTTTTACATTTTTTTTTTTTGGATATATAGCAAAAAGTAAAAAATATTGATTTTTTTTCAAAATTGTCGCTGTTTTTTTGTTTATATCGCAAAAAATAAAAACCGCAAAGGTGATCAAATACCACCAAAAAAAAGCTCTATTTGTGGGGGAAAAATAGGATTTTTTCACTTACTGTAAAATCCTTTTCTCTGAGTTCATTGACGGACGCAGCCTCTTATCCATGACATGTGGGGTTATGCACCTTTCACTAGGAGTGGACTAGGCAGAACCTGGTTCAGCTAAAAGCAGCTACAGCCCCTCCCAGGGGGCAGTATAACCCCTCCTGCCCTTCTAAGCAACTCAGTTCGTAACAAGCAGTAGAAACTCAAACAAAGAGGGGTGGGTGTTGCATCCGTCAATGAACTCAGAGAAAAGGATTTTACAGTAAGTGAAAAAAATCCTTTTTTCTCTTTCGTTCATTGACGGATGCAGCCTCTTATCCATGACATGTGGGGATGTCCCAAACCAGTGTCAAAATGAGAGGTGGGCAACGCAACAACAACTGTGCCCAACAAAAGAGTTCTCCGGGAGGTGCCAAACGCGCCTCACACCATCGCCTGCAAAACTTTGTGGCCAAAAGCAGCATCCGAGGACGCTGTGACATCAACTCTGTAAAACTTAGAAAAAGTGTGCACCAAGGTCCAAGTAGCCGCCTTGCACACCTGAGAAACCGGCGCCTGGTGTCGGAAAGCCCAGGAAGTACTAATTGCTCTGGTAGAGTGAGCCGTGACCGGAAAGGGGGGCTCCTGGCCCCTAACAGCATACGCACGAGTCACCATCTGACGTATCCAACAGGAGATAGTGGCCAACGAGGCCGCCAACCCCTTGCGCGGGCCATCCACCGCGACAAAAAGTGCATCCGACCTCCCTATGTAGGACCAAGTACGGAGACCTACAGGACAGAGCCACCAGCTCAGACACCCGCCTGGCGGATGTAATCACCACCAAGAAGGCCACTTTCTGTGAAAGCAGCTGCTGGGAAATTTCCCTGATGTTTTCGAAAGGCAGCCTCTGAAGCACCGAGAGGATCAAATTAAGGTTCCATGGCGCCAAAGGCGACCGTACCAGGGGAGCGACATGACGAACCCCCTGAACAAAGGTACGTATCAATGAATGCATCACCAACGGACGCTAGAAAAGAATCGCCAGGGCAACAACCTGTCCCTTGAGCATGCTCAACGCCAACTTTTGATACAGGCCTTGCTGAAGGAAGGCTAGCACCCGAGCCACTGAGAAGGAAGCGGGGTTCCACCCCCCTGCCTCGCACCAGGCAATATAAGCCTTCCAGGTGCGGTGATAGATCTTGCGTGAAGTGGACTTACGTGCCTTGAGCATAGTGGGGATCACTGAATCAGAGACTCCCCTATCGTTAAACACCTGGGATTCAATAGCCAGGCCATTAAAGCGAGCAACGGTAAAGCAGGGTGCAAGATGGGGCCCTGTGACAGCAGATCTTCGTGAAGCAGGGGCCGCCAGGGAACGTCCACCACCATCCGCACCACGTCGGCGTACCAAGGATGCCGAGGCCAATCCAGCGCTACCAAAATGGAGGGGCTCCTTACCCCTTCGAGGTTCCAGGAGGAACGTACTCTTCCCCCCGGTGTAATCCTTAATGATCTCATCCAGGGAAGCCCCAAAAAGCCGGCTGCCCTGGAAGGCCAGGCCCTTCTTTGACGCCTGGTCCCCCAACCAGCATCTAAGCCACAGCAGACGTCTAATAATGACTGCGAACATAGACAGTGTCGTCAGCATGGGGGCCATGTCGAGGGCCGCATCAAATAGGTACCTAAGACCCTGGATCAGCTGGTCCGCCATCTGCACAGGTTCCGGAGGGGCCTGGAGATCTTCCAAAGCCCGGTGCGCGATCGCCGCCCTTTCCGTAAGCGCCTGGGCCACCATGGCTGACCCTGCCACCAGGAACATTGCCATGGACGCCGCCTCGGTCCTCCTATCAGCCGGGTCCTTAAAAGATGGAGATCCCTCCATCGGAATGGTGGTCACCTTGTTCAGATGGGCCACCGGTGGGTCCACCGTAGAAGACGCCCACTTCTGCAACAGGGTATCCTCAAAGGGATAGCGCACAGAAAAACGATTAGGCATGGCGAAGGAATGCTGAGGTTGTTGCCATTCCTTGTAAACAAACTGATCAAAATATGGCAAATAAGGAAACACCTTAGGAGCCCGGGCCGGCCTATGTGACCCAAAAGCGTACGCCGCCTCCTGTGTCGCAGCCGGCCCCAGTTTCATCGTCTCACGGACCGCTGAGACCAAAGATCCCACCAGAGCCCATTCATGAGCCTCGGTAGCCCCCGAGGGCTCATCCTCCTCATCAGAGGGGTCCCCAAGCTCGACTTCCGACAGCTCCAGGGGGGGTCCCCATCACAGCGGAGCCCCCCTCCTGTTCCGAGTCCTCCCCAGAGGACGGGGAGGGGGTGGCCGTTTCCTCACCACCCCACGGTCACGGATCGGCTCCACCCAGGAGAAAAATTCCTCCAGTATTGCCGTTAGCCTATCCAGCGGAACCACAGGTCCCAGCGCTCCTTGCACCCCCCCGGAGACCTCTGACGGGGAAGCACCCGCTTCAGCCAAAATTGCGCCGCACCCCGGAACACCCGAAAGACACAGATCGGACCGGGCACCCCACACCACCCCACAAGTTGCCACACTCGGGTCCCAGAGGCACCCAGGGGGACTCACCACTGCGCCCACACCGACCCCGGGAGGTGCTGCTGCCGAAGCTGCTGATAGCTGCGTGTGTCACCCTGCTGCTGCTCCGAGTCCCCCACGTGTAGGAAACGCTCCGGACGGCACGGCGCCAAGGCACCCAGGACCCCCCACCTAGCCAGCAAATCAGAGGCCAGAACGCGGCAGACCATGCCAACATGGCCGCTGTGTGCACTAGAGGCCGAGCATACAGTCGGCTACCGCAAAATGGCGGCCATGACTACCACATGTGGCCGGCCACAGGAAAATGGAGCCACCGCACCGTCAGCGCACCCAGGGGAAGCACAGCCAGCAAGGGAGAGCAACAGCCCCGAAGGTCTGGGGGGAAAGCAAGAAGGGGTAGGAGAAGATCAGGCCCACCAACACCCCAGGGGGCGGACCACCCGCCTGCCCCCCCACACCCCAAAGGGGGGGAGTACTCACCACTCTGGACAGGCGTAGCGGGTAGCCACTTGAGACAGACCTGTCACCCCACCGGGAGCTGCCGGCCACGCAACACCCGTGACGCGAGCCCGGGGGCCTGGTCCTAAGTGCGCTGGCAGGACATTTAACCCGCCGGCCGCCCTGCACAGAACAAGGCCCGATGTGGCCGACCCCGCGTGCAGCTAAAGGTCGGCTCGCGTCTGTCGGCCGCACTGGGGACACTACCTGGATCTAGGATATCCAGCTTGTCACCCAGTCGGCTACTTGATTGCATTCTTCATCAGAAATCTTGAGAAAAAAAGAAAAAAAACGGGGAACTGCAGATCCTAGCAGGGAGCCAGGTCCTACTCCTTGCACTAAGCAAGAAAAACAGAGTTGCTTAGCAGGGCAGGAGGGGTTATGCCAAGTGAGGACTGCCCCCTGGGAGGGGCTGTAGCTGCTTTTAGCTGTACTACGTTCTGCCTAGTCCACTCCTAGTGAAAGGTGCATAACCCCACATGTCATGGATAAGAGGCTGCGTCCGTCAATGAACGAAAGAGAAAAGACGTACATTTTGTTTAGGTACAAGTTCGCATGAGCGCGCAATTGTCAGTTAAATTGGCGCAGTGCCATATCGCAAAAAGTGCTCTGGTGGGTAAATCCGGGGGTAAATCCTTCCGGGGCTGAAGTGGTTAAAGTTCATGCGTGTGTAAAGTCAGGCATCCCAATACTTTTGGTAATATAGTGTATGTCATAAAAGAAGCAAAAAGCAAATGTACCTGATATTCTGGGCTGCTGGAGCATTACTTCATTGCAAAACATTGGGAGTCCTGAAGCCTCAGTACTAAACAATGGATATTGTCAGCATACTTAGCATATTGTCTATGTTTTTTTGGGAGTTAGATTTATGATAGATTACTACTCTTATTCTATGCAAGTCAAATATGTGGGGTTTTTTCCACAACAGTTTTTTTACACACATATGTTCTGAACGAGGCCCTACTGTGAAGAGGTTCCATGTACATTTGCTATCACATGGTCATATATGATCAAACTTTTTAACTTGGATAATTTCATGAAAACATAATTATATTATTCCTATCTATACAGTGGATTTAGAAGCTCTAATAAATAACTTTATTTTTAACTGATTGTAGAATGAACTATAACCTGTAACACAGATACACAGCTATGGTGACTTAGCTTTATGTTGTCTCTTCAGATATCTGTTAAATGTTACATTCTTGATGCTTTGTTTAAAGGTTAATCCATCCAAAAGTTGTGCTCTATAACAATTTTGGAATCATGCTTGGGGAATGAGTCACACACTGCCATCTTGAGTCTCGCAGGGACTCAAGGGACAAAATCTCTTCTTTTATATTTTACACGATGGCTGTTCCTCCTACTCATTTTTTTATGAGGTCAAATAAATACTAATTCAGTCACAAAAAGCAAAATGCTTCTACCCCTTCTTCTGTTTGTTTCTCCTAGTTATATCATTTGTAATGTTACCAGATTAAGGGGGGGGGGGGTTTATTAGGCATCAGTATGGCCTTCTTGTGGTCATACCTAAGTTTTAAAAAACAGAAAAAATACTGTACCCACAGAGAAGTGCTTTACAAAGCTGCTTAGTAGAGATGTGCACGATGGAAACATTTGTTTTGTTTTGTTTCGGATGCAGTCATTTCGTTTCCTCATATTAGTTATATTAGAAGGAATCATTTTAGGAATCTGCTTTGTACATTTGGATTTGTTTCATATATTTGTATTTCAGAAGCTATTTTGGTAGGATGGTTATATTAGCTTTAACGTGTTAATTCATTATTTTGGGAGATTACTTATGCACTTTGTTTGGATTGGATGGAGGTGGATCCATAAGAATCTCCGATCCATAACATAACAAATGAAACAAAATTAATTTCCGATTACTTTGTTATGACATACAGGTAATTCAGAGACTCTGATGGATCCACCTTCATACAACCCAAACACAATAAGTAGGAATCATCATCTTATTTCACTTTGATAACTTGCTGTATTTATTGAAATATGTTTCCTTTTCATATGTAGTGCATTTTTTATAATAATGAAAATTGTTAATGCAACATAAAAACGAAATGGATGTGAATCAGTTCAGATCATTCGTTATGTTGTTACATTATTTCAGGTCCAAATGAAACAAATTAATTTGATGTTTTGTTACAATTTATTTAGGATACGTTGAAATTCATTACTATTGTGATTCGGAGATTTGGATACCTCGAATCTCAGAGTAACTAAAATTTTGTCCTAATTTTAATTCATAAATAAATGATTCGCACATGTCTACTGCTTTGCACTCTGCTGGCTTCAGGAATCTGATATCAGCAGTTCATTATTAACATGAATAGATGTTAAAAAAAAGCCAGAAGCCTCACCATCAAAGCCCAATCAAGTGGCCTGTCAAAGTCATGTGACTGCCCACTTGCCAGCTCTGAAGAGAAGAGGACCGGGCTGCTGGATGTCACAGGACTGTACTTCACAAACACATGGCAGTGGAGACCAGCCCGGAGCCAACAATATATTTATTTCACTGCTATCTAGGCACCTGACCTAATACACAATGCTAAATCATGAAGTAGCACTGATCTTACTGTTTCCCAAAGATGTTGCTAACTCAAATATGGCTGACCAAACCTATTCCTTTGGCAGGTAAGTAAGTAAACATCTATGTAATTCAGAAGTGTATTCAGCTGTTTTCCACAAATGTTGCTTTAAATGTGTCTTAGGTGGCTTTACCAGTTTTAAAAAACAAATGCAGTCTCTACTTATTTCTCCATGTTTTGGCCCCTAAAAATGCTTCAAGTACAGAAAAATACCCAATAATCCTACCAAAAATTTGATAAGTTTGGCCATTATGCTGCTGGATTATAACACTACTTCTTCTGCACAGAACTCCCTATCAGTGGTGTCTGAGGGCATGCCTATGCCAGTAGGAGCCTAGGGCACCCCTTCTCCCAGTAGCTGCCTCTGCAAGAATTTTACAAGCCTGATGATGCCATTACAGGAGATGATAAAAGTCCTCTCATGCTACGGCAGCCTTTCTCAATCTTTTCAACACAGAGGAACCCTTGAAAAAGCATTTCCATCTCAGGGAACCCCTGCTAAAAATTACTATATCTACAACTCATGATACATTAGTGTGATGGTCAATGGGAAGAATGCTCCTTACATTTGAGGTCATTGAAAAGAATTCTCCCCTTACAGATAACTAAAATGATCTATGGTGTCAGTGGGAACTTATCTGAGAGGCAGAAATTGTTAATTGCTCAAGGAACCCCCAGCAACCTCTGGAGGAACCCTCGGGTTCTATGGAACCCTGGTTAAGAAACTTTGTGCTACAGGGAAAAGGTAAAAAAAAACCATAATGCTTGGAGATGCTCTAACAGGAGAGAAGGTAAGTTGTGCACATAATATCTGTCATGCCTATACAAATCCTTTAAGCAATGTTTCCAAATTATTTTCACAACATAAGGCAGAGGCTACCATTCATTATAACATAATGAATGCTTTGTCACTAGCTGCATTTTATAATATAAAACAATGCTGTATTATCCAAAATATTCCCAAATTTTCCAGTGACAGCATTTTAAGGAAAGGTCAGACTGGTGTATTTTAATTTACTGACAGTGACATAGTCTGTCATGAATAATATTATATAAATTAATTTAAATCTGCGGTAGGCATTTCATAATCACAAAGTTTCATAGTACAATGAGCACAACAAGTATTTTGCTGGCGGTAAAGCTTCCCTAACATTTTACATGTCACATAATATTATATAACAAGTCACAGTAATGTTTTAATACTAAGCTTTTTTTGTACCAAAGTGTTTAACCAAAAAAAAAATGTTGCACACACTGTATCTTAGCATATAATGCGATATATCAAAATGGTGTGTGTCAATTTTGTTCCATTTAGTTGGCATCACAGATGTCTGTTGAATCCTTTGCCTGCCAGAGGGGCCTACGGCAAGGAACGTTCTGCAGTGGTAAATGGATAATAGCTGTTAAAATGTATCTATGGGTTTGACATTTTGCTGGTATGGATGTTTTCACTTCTGGATATCGCCAGACCAGTGAACTAGGGGATCAAGAAAGCGGATTTTAATAGCTGAGAAAGTGGGAGAGCTGGAACAAACCTGCAGGGATATGCATTGCTGACACACCCATGATTTCTGTTTGTGCGTAAAAGTCACCAATGGTTGTATAACACTTGGGACCGTGGAGGGTCCCTTCAGCAAGGCAAATGTTTGGTCATGTGCCTTGGAGAAGACACTCTACAAAGTGTTATTGGAGTGTTATTGGAGTTTTCATTTTAGAACCCACCAATCGCATTAATTCAGTACTGTATGTGGTTTGTAACTTGGAAAACTAATAAACCCCTAAAGTCATTACATTAAGTTAATGGTTAAATGGAAATGGAAAATTTAAACTAGGGGTCCTTTAACATGTGTTTTTCATCCATCTGTTGACAGGATGAAAAACATGCAAATGGATGTACATGGATAATCATCCGTTTCCCCACTGACTCATCATTGTCGGAAGCCAGTGGGTGCCAACTCCTAACAACCAATGCAAAAGCAGATGCAAAAACAGACCACTTACATTCTTTTAGATCCACTTCTGTTTTTTAAACCGAAGAAAAATAGATACTTTTTCCATTTAAAAAAACAGACCTGAACGGACACAGACATAAACAGATGTAAATGGATGATCATTCATTTACATCCGTTTACACATGGGAATGCATTGCAGTCGTTTTTCATCCATCAACGGACGGATGAAAAATGGACAAACAGAATGCCCATGGGAAAGGACCCTAAAACAATGAATTAAACTAATTTCACACTCAGGAGCCATTGGCTCCTGCTGCTGTCAATCACAGCCAGTAAACAGTAAGTGGGGGATGGAGCCGAGCCTTGCTCTGTGTGTCAGTGGACACACAGAGAGTAACTTGGAATTAAGCCTGCACCAGTGCCCCCATAACAAGCGGCATGCTATGGGGGCACTTGGAAGGGGGGAAGAGCCAGGAGCGCCGGAGCAGGACCCGAGGATAGGAGGATCGGGACTGCTCTGTGCAAAACCATTGCACAGAGCAGGTAAGTATAAAAAAAAATAGGTTTACAATGACTTTAATGTGCTTTGCGTTAAAGTGTAACTAAAGGCAGAACTTTTTTTTAGTTTTGGATAGAATAGAGAGGGATTAGAACACCCAGTTTTTATTGCTGTCTGTGACCATGGTTATCTCCTGCTTAAAGAGGGGGTTTACTTCCTCTATATTCCCCTGCAAAGTAGAAACATAATGGGCTACTATGCATCGCATAGTAGCCCATTATGTGTCACTTACCTGCAAACGAAGCCTGTGACGTCCAGCGATGTCTCCTGTGCAGGTAGCCTCCATCTTCAGCCCCTCTTCCTTCCGGGGCCGCAACTCCGGCTCTGTGACTGGCCGGAGTCGCGTACCAGTCACAGCATGATCTCAGTGAAGAAGCGGCACAGAGGCCGTTTCTTCACTGCGCATGTGTCGAAATTACATCGGCACATCTAGTACACTGCATATCTCCTGAACCGTGCAGATTTGGGAGATATACAGGGCACCTACAGGTAAGCCTTATTATAGGCTTACCTGTAGGTTAAAGTGGTTGTCACGGGTTGACAACCACTTTAATTTTCCCTGGGAATAAAAATTTAAACCTGATTAGTCATTATAGGCAAAAATTCCACTTTTTTCTATTTTCTTTTCTCTGTTTTTTAGAAATAGGTCTGTTAAAGAGATGCCTACTAAGAGCCCTGATAGAAGTGTTTCTCTATGGCCCATATGCTAATAGCTGTCTGTGCCAGCAACTTGCCAGCAAACGGATTGCTAAAGGAAGCAGTCATGTTCTCCTATGCTGAAAACACTGCTGAATTTTGTTATCCAGAAATGTAGCAGTAATGGAATGTAACCACACTGGCAATAAAAAAGGCTCACTTAGTAATCCTGCCTCTGGTAAGCTGTCATCAGCAACAGGTCCACTTGTGTCACATTGGCCTTAGACCCAACATTTACCACAACTATGAAGAAAGAAGCATTTAAGACTTACAGGTCTATCTGTAAAAAAAAAATGAATTTGGCTATTATTTCAAGATCCTTACATTTTTTCCTGTTCAGATATTTTATTGGGAAAAAAATGAATTGAGTACAAGGATGCAAGAAATAGTAAATACATGCTTATAATAGGTTTGGCATACAGAAATGAAGCATGTAAATGACCATACAGAATCAAATAGCAAGTTATCCTTACATTTTTTAGTTGCTGCTTTTTAGAAAAAAAAATTCTAACTTCACTAAAATCAAAATGTTTTTAGCATTTGCCATTCCTTTTTTTAAAACCAGATCCATAAACAAAACATGCACTGGGCAAGTGTTTCAATCATACAGGTATTATCACATGGACACATGTCTGTCAGCATTAAAATATATCTAAAGCCTTTCTTTTCATTCTGAATACACTAGGCAATAGTTAAAGTAGTTGTAAAGGCATTCTATGGTAAAAAAAACATTATGTATGCAGCAGCCTACCCCTCCCCCGACCCCCTAATACTTACCTGAGCCCCCTCTCAATCCAGCAATGTCCACGAGAGCTTTGGCTAACCCTGGACAGTGGGAGCCACTGCTGTCAATCACAGCGAGTAAGCCAATCAGGAGACAGAGTGGGCGGGGCCGATCATCAGCTCCGTGTATGAATAGGCACACAGAGCTCTGGCGCGCGGCTGCTTGGGTGCCCCTAGAGCAAGCTGCAGGAGGAAGGAGCAAGGAGCGCTGGCGTGGGACCAAGAGGAGGATCTGGGCTGCTCTGTGCAAAACAATCGTTGTTTGTTATTTAAAAAAGACAAAATAAAAAAACAAGACTTTAATATTACTTTAAAACCCCTTTCTGTATCACAATGAGGAAAGTTCCCTCTCACTCCCTGTCCTATATACTCAACAGAAAGTGAGATGAAATCCCCTTGGACAGTTGTCACTAGAAAATGTGTTCCCATTGGAAGTTTTCACCTCTATTCTTGTCCTAGTGACAGCTCAAAATTTTACAATTTCGCCCACTTTGAGTGATGAATATCGTGGTCACAAGGACAAATAAAGTGAATTCTCTAAATGGGCAATAAAAACTTAACAGGGGCTCTAATCCTTGTTTATTCTATCCAAGAAAATGTTTTAAAGTTTACCTTTAAAACTACTACAGCGTCTATTAATATAACGTTGGCATTCATAATATATACCATAAACTAACATTACAAACCCTACCGTGGAGGGAACAGAATTCTGACTAGAAAAACATGAAACACGTTTCTCTATCTTTGTATTGCACTCTCAATTATTTGATTCAGTTTAAATATATTTAACAAAAATCTGTAAGTATAATAGAAATGTATTGATTTCAAAATTTCAGCGTACAATTTACAGGTTAAATGCATTCATAATGAACATTTATAAACTTTGTTATATATTTTTTCACAGTGATTTCAACCTCTATAACAATAGAAAATAGAAAATGAATGCAACAAAATTGAAATAGATTTTTGACCTTTATTAAATAGAATGGCAAATGCAAGCTAAATGCTTCTCACTGTGCAAAAAAGGTTTAAAACAAATACAACTGAAAACAAATAAAATAAATACGGTTTATAAATAGGGTAAAAGCAGGGAAACAAAAATGTTACAGCAATAACAAGTGCAAGACAAAACCATAAATTATGGAAACGCACAGAACAGCAGGTGGTGAATACATAATAAAAATACATTTTGCTGTACAGTGAGGAATCTTTAGATAATCTGGACCCCTTTACATTACACAGCCCCACACCTGTGGAGTCCTATACATTACACAGCCCCCGCACTTCTGGACCCCTTTACATTACACAGCCCCACACTCCTATACATTACATAGCCCCCGTACCTCTGGACCACTTTACATTACACAGCCCCCCCTGCATATTACACAGCCCCCCTCCTTGCACATCACACACCCCCCTCATGTTATGCTTTAAAGTTGCGCACACTCGTGGAATAGCAACAGTCTACAGTACTTAAAAATCTCCATAGGTGACACTTTAAAAATTTCTACAGGTTACCAGTTTAGAGTTACAGAGGAGGTCTTGTCTAGAATTATTGCTCTCACTCTAACGATCACAGCAATACCTCACATGTGTGGTTTGAACACTGTTTACATTTGCGGTCGCGACTTACGTATGCGTTTGCTTCCACATGCGAGCATGGAGGGATGGGGTTTATTTAATTAATTTATTTTTACACTGTTCCTTTTAAGAAAAAAAAAATCTGATCACTTTTATTACTGTCAGAAGGAATGTATACATCATATTGTGACAGTAATAGGCAGTGACAGGTACTCTTTATGGAGAACAGAAGTAAGAAATCCCGCGCTGGTAAGTCCTCTTGTGTGGCAAGCGACCAACTGGGCAAAGGTAAATGTACTGGTGTATGCAGCCCTCCTCGGACGAGGAGTTCCGAAAGTGACTATAAAACAAGAGAAAAAAAGGAAGGCGCACGCACCTAGTGCATTACCAAAAATAATTTTATTAAAATTGATAACAAGAGAGGGTACATACAAAGGTCAGGAGTTGAGAAGTAGTGGGTGCACAACCTGTGCAGACAGAGTAAAAGCTGACGTGTTTCGGGGGCGCACCCCCTTCCTCAGAGCTTTATGGAGGAATCTGGGCTCTAAATGACCCCAAATCCCTCCTTTGCACTTAAAAGCATTCAAAGTTTTGAATACCGTCATTTTTTAAAATTTGGTGCCTTTAAGTCTTCTGTAAACTGGAAGTGATGTCATGACATAGCTTCCGGGTTACAAGATCCGAGACCCGATCAAAGCAGATCCCGTAAACTCTCACTTCCTGTCTAAGGAGACAAATCTCCTCTGTCCGGACAGTATTTAAAACAGGCAGAAGTTTTGAAACTATTAATCATGCTATCCAAAGCTAAAAATGTTTCCTTTTGGCTGTTGAGTTTTAAGCTGTTATTGACTTCCCATTTCCCCTGCCTTAAATTGGAATTTTACCAAAAATTGTCTTTATTGTTTTGGTTACAAAAGGAAAATCACCTTCTGAATTGTTATAACTATTCAAGACTGAAACTGTAAGATATTTCCCAACTCATATCACTGTCAGGCCAAGTTTTTCAGCAGTATCAAATATCACCTGCTGAAGTTGCTATACATATATCCTAATAGAAAACCCACTAGGGCAGGGATTCCTAATTGGAAAGTCCATACACCTTGGGAGTGTAGGAACCAGTGGCGGCCCGTGCATTGAGGGCCCCACCGCTGTCCCCTATCCATGTGCCTGGCCCCTTACAGGACGCCAGGTGGATGGATTACTATGGTGGGGATGGGCAGGGGGGGTGTATTTGTTGATGCACGTGATTAGAGCCAGAGGCTCTAATAGGCTTCAAAGAAGGGTGGGCTTGGGGCGCAGAGAGTGCATCTCAATCCAACCCAATTGTGTGACCATAGCAGATTAATTTTCGCTATTTTCACACTACAGTGCCTCCCCGCCAATCAGAAGGCAGGTCAGTGAGACCTGCATCCCGACTGGCCAAAGCGCCAGGCGATCTTATTGGATGCCTGGCGCCTTGGAAGGGGAGACACCGGAGCCGACGCTGTCTGTAGTATAAGAGGAGGAGAAGAGGTGCAGACGAGAGCACTAAGCACACCACACCACACTGCAGTAACTAGTGAGTGTCGGTCCTGCTAGACCTCCTGCAGGAGGGGGAGAATACCAGCTGTCAGTGCCTCGAGCACCCTGCTGCCCCTGGTGCGGGGTGGGAGGGAGGTGATCGCATCCCCGCCCACCAGCCCCCACTGCCCTGAGGCTGAGCTGTATACACCCTGAGGCTGAGCTGTATACACCCTGAGGCTGAGCTGTATACACCCTGAGGCTGAGCTGTATACACCCTGAGGCTGTGTTGTATACACCCTGAGGCTGAGCTGTATACACCATGAGGCTGTGCTATATACACCCTGAGGCTGAGCTGTATACACCCTGAGGCTGAGCTGTATACAGCCTGATGCTGTGCTGTATACACCCTGAGGCTGAGCTGTATACACCCTGAGGCTGTGTTGTATACACCATGAGGCTGTGCTATATACACCCTGAGGCTGTGCTGTATACACCCTGAGGCTGTGTTGTATACACCCTGAGGCTGAGCTGTATACACCCTGAGGTTGTGCTGTATATACCCTGAGGCTGAGCTGTATACACCCTGAGGCTGAGCTGTATACAGCCTGATGCTGTGCTGTATACACCCTGAGGCTGAGCTGTATACACCCTAAGGCTGAGCTGTATATATCCTGAGGCGGAGCTGTATACAACCTGAGGCTGAGCTGTATACACCCTGAGGCTGAGCTGTTTACACCCTGAGGCTGAGCTGTTTACACCCTGAGGCTGTGCTGTATACACCCTGAGGCTGAGCTGTATATACCCTGAGACTGAGCTGTATATACCCTTAGGCTGAGCTGTATATACCACCTTTGTTCACAGAGGTTTGACAAAGCACCACTCAGCGGAGCTTCAAACAAAAAAAACAAAACATGGGAACCTATTGAGCAATCCATTGGGTAATCCATTGCTAATTGTAAAAGGCTTTGAATACCTGCATTAGGGGGTAATACAACATGTATATGTCCTACGACCTCTTGTGGTTGCTTTAAACTATTACATGGAGATCTTCTTTTCCACAGGTAACAACTGCTTGGTCCTGAGACGCTGTCATAATATTCCTCTGGCAGATTAAACCCTGCGACTAAACATTTGGGCAAAGTTGCATTCTGAAATATTTACCCGGCAGTACAGAAGCACTGTGACATCAAATATAGACCGTATAAAACGTACTTCACAGAGTCAAATATTAAGAGTTAGAGTAGTAGAAACGTATTTATTCTAATAAAATATATGAGATGTGTATCATTAATGCATTTTATTTAGGTTCAGAATCTTTGTAGCAATATTTATGAGTCACCAATATTGGTAATAATTCAAACAGCCAACATATGTTTCTACAAAGGCTGAAGACGCAGTGACTCATACTGTAAAAGTAATGGATCTACAGAATAGCTGATAATATTTAAAATGAAAGGAAAGCATGCTATAAAGCAGTGGGAAGCATGCTATTAGTTTAATTTACACTACATTTTCCATTAATGTAATAAATGGTATATAACATAAAAATGTATATTAGTAATTCTGTTAAAGCAGTTTGTATTTAATGGAAAGTATTTTATTCATAATAATTGCCCGAATGTATCTAGCAAAGCCATGCCATACAGAGCTGAGTATACACGTGTCTTATTTTGAGAGAAATTTCATGCTCACAAGGAGAGAACATGGAAATTCAATGAAGTGAGTGTATTTGTTAAGAAATAAGTCCAGGACACCATTACTGCACAAACCACTGATTTGAGATGCCATCATTTGGTTTCTGAAAAAAAGACATCCATAGTGGTGGTGATAGGGTGGGGGAATATGTATATAGTGGCAATCATCTATGGTGAAATCAAGGGTCAGGATTACTATCATTGGTTGATTGCTCAATTACACTGAGAGCAGGGCAAACCAAAATGCTATGCTATACACAAAAGCACACCCCACCATAAACTGTCTGCAAATTGTGACCACTTTAAATATTAACATAAAAGCTGAGTGGTGCACAACCAAGTAATAAATTGGAGACTGTTTGGGAGAACACAATTATTGTTTTTATACACATCAGAAACAGGTCAGATTACACAATATAATAAAAAGGACAAGATTTCACTTTACTCCTAACGTACCAAAATAATACGAAATAAAAATGAATATACTGGCTATAAAGATCAAACGTACCAAATATCCCCATAGACAAATTAATCTGCTTTGAGAGAAGTAATAATAAATGCATTTATGCTTAACCCATGTCATCAGCCAGAGTGACCTGCATGTATACCTGTCCTGCTTGTTGGTGGGTGCTGCTCCACTGCTATAGCTACTGGCCTCTGAGCCTGACTCCAGACCGTGACGCTATCTCCATCCATTCAGGCTCACCGAAGATGGCCGCCATCAGGGTTAAAGACACTCCATAGGTAAGCAGTATGCATGGTCTCCTTCAAGATGGCCCCTCACCACTCAGTCTTCAGCAAGCTGGCAGCTGCAGCTCTGTATTGCAGATGCTTTTACAGCAGAACTAAACTTAACTAATAAAAAACTGCTAGCCCACAGCTCTTTATTGCATGGCCAGAATGCATTCCTGGTACATTCTGACTGCTCCAGAATGATGTACATCCGTGCTCATGAACAGGATAAAGTTATTCCCTGACCGGCCAATCAAGAGGCCTAAGACCCAGCACTCAGAGGTATCCAGGGGCAAGATGACAGCGGCCGGTAAGGGATTTCCCTGATGCATCGCTGGAATGAACAGGTGAGTATTTCTGGGAGTTTAGTTCCGCTTTACCACTGTCCATACCCCAGTGATATATTTTAAAACAGAGGAATGTTTTGCAAAAGCTAGCAGTCACTATCCTGACTACACACACTCCCCACCAAAAGTCTTTGGTCCCCGTAGAATTGGAAGATAATATGGAAATACCAAAAATTATTGAACAAGTTATCTAGAACTGATTCTATCATATAACACAATATTTAGCAAACAAATCAGGCAATGAAAATTCCCTCCAAGGGGTGTAGGGAGAGGAGCTATGGGCATTCAATTCCTCTGGTGTCAAGGTAAACAGCATCTGAGTGTCAGAGGACCATTGCACAGTATAAATAGTCTCCTCTGAACTGTTGCCCTTAAAGTTTTTAGGTTTAGGGTAGCTTTCATCAGCAAGTCCTTCAATGGGGTCAGAGTGACCCTCATCAAAAAGCTCTTCATTGAATTCAGGGGCCGAATAAGAGATTTCCTCTTTCTCCTCACCTGCTTGAACTAAGGTTTTGTCTGGCCATGCCTCCTCTTGCATGTGAAGTACAAGCTCAGATCGGTACTGAGTGTCTAGAGTAGGTTTCAGTAGTGGAAGTGGATGGAGTGAAATCCATAAGCTCAGGTGACCATGACTACCCCAATCTGAAGATTTCTTTCCAATTGTCTTCCTCCTTTTTCCAGAATGGACTGGTCATTGGAGCTCGATTTGTGGAGGACAGGTTAGTCAACAACAATTTTGACAGTGTAGGCAATCGAAACGCTCTCTCAGGGGTGAGAGGTGAATCCTGTGCCAAGTTTTCAGAGGTCCAGACTTCCCTTCTGTCCTTTTAGTTACTGGTACATGTGGGCATGTACACTGGCACACATGCATAGGGTGTATGGCCTCTGAAGTAAGGGAGACTAGGAGATGTCTTACTAAAACAGTATTCATCCCCATGATGATGGAATTCCTGGTGGACCCTGGTGTTCTGGTACACACGATGGCCACTATATCAAAGGTACCGATGATTAACGGATTGAATGCCAGTATGACTAGCAGATACCCATCATATAGCTGCTTCTTGGTTCAAATACCTCAAATCTCTAGGTAATCCACCCCAATTAAAACCAAGTATTTCAGACGTTTATTGTACATGTTCCTGTATACAAGAGTCACCTGGGCACTTGAATCATGGATGGTCTTTGTGTAGACTCATTTATATCAGGTACTATGGAGAATAAATCTACTCGTTTGTTGGAAAGCTTGCTTGGGGAATCGGAGGCAGCAAGCTCAGTTCAGAAAACCATAGTTAACACAAATACAATTTTAGGGAAACTGTAGTCCTATACAGAAGTTAGACTAACTAAATACAGAGTCTTAGTGTAAAGCTAACCTTACTGCAAACAGCTAAATACATACCTGAAATACAAATACATGAACTGCTTGATCTCTTGACCTGTCAGCCTGTTAAGCCAGTTATGTATCTAGGCATTCCTATCAGAAAGGACAGCCAGGACCTGGACCTCCTTGCAGACTGAAGTTTGGCCCAGTTCAGGACCCACACCCAGTCAGTGATTGGACAAAGAATGAGGGTAAGAACATTAATGAGATCATCCTTCTGCTCAGGGTTGTTTTCTGAGAGATTGTTCTTTTTGCAGCACAGAATAGCAAAAAGTGCATGGTGTGCATTGTACTGATTATTGGGCATGACTTCATAATAACCCCCTGCAGTGGTGTCTATAACCTCAATAATAAAGCCTCTCCCATCCTCTGGAACTCCCAACCCCAGTCTGTCTGACTATCTCCTACTCTGTCCGCTTTTAGATGATCCCTAAAAACCCTTCTCTTCAGAGAGACTTACCCTGCCCCCACCTAACAACTGTACTTTTATTTCCTCCATCAGCTCATACTCCACTGTTATTACCTTTTGCATCTCTTGACCCTCTCTCGTAGATTGTAAGCTCTAATGACCAGGGCCCTCTGATTCCTTCTGTACTAAATTGTATTATAAGTGTACTGTCTGCCCTAATGTTGTACAGTGCTGCGTAAACTCTTGGCACTATATAAATCATGTATACTAATAATATTCTCCAGCATTTGTGTCAGTGACAAAAGTAATAATAACTCCCAGTATGTGTCACCACCGACTGCAATAATCACTAACATTGGTGTCAGTAACCACAATATTATGCCACACATTGGCCAACATTATTCAAATTAACCCCCCCATTTCTAGTCAGTGCTATTGCTGGGCCCCCCCCCCCCCCATTCACTGGTGGTCAGTGTTAACAGTATTGCACAGCAGGCAATACACTGACATTACAAACTATGCAAACTAAAGGTGGGAGCACTAGGAATGTGCCAAGATCTAATCATTTTGACAGGCAAAGATTTGGTATTACATGCTAAAGTTTGCCCATTCTGTCCTACCCTTCCACATTCATACTGACTGGTGAGTCAGCCCATCACAGTGATGGGCCAATAGGAACGTGTGGAACATTACAGCAATTTTTTAGCTTTTAGCCTTGTGTAAGCCTGTGAACATTTACCCACAGGCAGGCCAACATCCCACTCCCGCCTGATTTATGGGTTATTTTGCAGGTAGGGTTGTACAGATACAGCACCAAAATCAAGGCAAGACAGCTCACTGACTTACTGATGTGCCCTAAATTGAGGTTTTCAAAGGGGGTTGTATTGGGCTTTAAAATGTCAAATTATGTGTTATTAGTCATAAAAGTCTTCTAGCATGAACCAAAAACTCAACTAAAATAATATTCCTTTTATTAAACAGGTTGCATCCACAGATCTTCACTTCCATAGCAAATCCAAAAACAATTAGGAGATTAAAAACCAATTCTGGATGCGCAGCTGGCCACACAAACTTGCAGGTATGATTTTAATGCCTCAGATCACTACGCTAAAATAAGCAATAAACTCCTTGATTTTAGTTGGTATATAAATAACATCTGTTTTTAGAAAGCAATGCTGTGCTTCACAGCATTTCAGTAGAGGACTTTTCCGTTCCATTGAGCCTACCTCACCATGATCTTAACTACTTCGGCTCCCAAACCTGAGCATATCAATTTGTACATTTCAACTATAGGCCATTATTTCGGCAATAATTTTGTCATTGCTTATAATACTGAAGTAGGATATATTCTTTAGGGACAAACCAGCCTTTTTTGGCAATATTGTTTTAGTATATTGTCTCAATATTGTCATTTGTATATACCAAATACCACAGACAGCACTCTATTTTTGGTAACTTTGGCTCTCTTACAGAGATCATTTGTCTGCCTCTCTTCTCCCCTTGGCCCTTTACAGAATGCCTTGCATTAACCTGAATCATTTTGAACATCATATATAGTAGTGTCCTTGCTGTCAATAGTTGCTAAGGAAACACTGGGTGCTAGCACCTGCCCCGACCTTAGCAACCAGTGATGTCACCAGTGATGAGGCTCTAACTGCTCACCACTCTGTTCAAACAAAAAATATATTGTTAGCCTTCGATGAAATTTGGGTGAACCTGTAGCTTTGCTTCACATGGGCCACGTGTCTAAAGACAGAACAATTAATCTGAGTGTCTGGTTTAAGAAATCAGCTTTTCATATTAATTCCATAGCCCTTCTAACTGCTAACAGGGGCAACATTTTTTTTTTTTGTATAATCAAATTTTTATTATTTTTCGCAAATAAAGCATTACAAACACACATCAAAGCATCAACGTTCATACAAAAAGGACAAGTTATATACAGAGCAAATTCCTCATCATCAGCTGTGGCCGGTCCATAAATGGTGTAGGGGCGCTGTCCCCCTAATCTCTATGCGCCACCCCCTAATCCTCAGGTTTCTGTGAGTTTTTTTTAAGCACATGATTAGAGCCTGAGGCTCTATTTGGCTTAAAAAAAGTTGGGCTCGGGGGGAAAAGAGCACTGCACCCCGAACCCAAACACTTGTAACATTAGCAAGTCAATATTCGCTATTGTCTTCTGGCTTCTCCTCCCAGCCAATCAGGACAGGAGGCGGATCTTAAGACCAGATTAGCCAGGAGGAGAAGACGCGACCTGGATGGGGTAAGTGCGGACCTGGTGGGGGGCTTTGTTTGCTGCCTCCCCCCCAAAAAAATGGAGCACCAACCACCACTGCTCATCATCCTACTGCAAATAATAGGTCGGCCAACCTTAGTCATCTATGTAAAATTCCAAAGGACCCCAATGACACAGCATAACAATATCACAATAGAATAGAAGACAATAAAACCTGCTGAGAAGGAAAAAAGGGAAAAGCAAAGAAGAGAAGAAAAAGATACCAAAATGAATGTAAACCATATGTAGATAACATAATCGAATACCAGATACCGAGCACATAAATCCGACAATTGTTGGGATTCACAGTGAGCTTGTATGCAAACCACTATCTCAGTATTATAGCAATTTCCTCTGGCAATGAGCATATGAAGGGAAACTTTATAGAAAAAAATTCACAGCTAGCTCACCTACCCGCTCTCACCTATTGGTGAGTATGGCTCAGGGTTCATTTTCAGTACCAAAAGTGTTAACCCGGAGCCACACTCGGGATTACACCATAGTAACCCTGTACTGTAACTTACCTTGTACCTACGATCCCCCTATGTCCTCCGGCAAATGCATCCATCTTCCAGGTCCCCTTTCCTGCGAGCGACATAATGCAGGGGGGCGGAGCGGTGGGAAATTCAACAAAAGTTCAAACGTAACATACACACAATACATTGTAATCTGTATCAAACCATTTCATCTCAGTTTTGTCCCTAGTGCTTTGTCCAGTGCCCTGCCTGCACTTTTACTGTTCTTTCTGCCTGGAAACTTGAGAACGTCCATGGCATCCAAAAAGCACCCCTTTCGGTCAAAAGAGGTTTTTGGACCAGCTAGAAAACAGCGATAGTGAATTAGAATCACTTGCAGAATGGGGCGATAGTGTGGGGGTAATTTGTCATCAGACACTGAAAGTGACGACATCGACAATTCTGCGACCGAGCTCAGTGATGTGTGAACTTGGTGCTCTATTGACTGTGGTACGGATCAGGCAGCGCCCCCAAGATTCCCATTTACTGGAGCATCTGGTATGAAACTAGATGTTGAATACAACAACCCCTTGCCATACTTACAATTATTTCTGACCATTACTCAGAGGGGAACCTCTATACCAATGCTTCACACCAGAAATCCAGGATGGCTGGATTACAAAGCGTTTTGTCTGAAGAGACTTCAACTGGGGTATTCTCTTCAAAGGAAACGCGTCAGCTGAGGAGAGTCTGCTCCAGTCCATTGTGTCCCTACAGATTTTTACTTGGAATTCCATGCTGTATTTTTCCTTATGCATGTAAGTGCAATTGCTTTTAATAAATGTATCTGGTCAAACTTTATTACGCTATGTAGCACTTTTGTTTTTATATGAGGGTCTATGCACATAGCCATCCTGGATTTCTGGGGTGAAACATTGATATAGAGGTTCCCCAATGAGTGATGGTATTACACTAATAGTCAAGAGCTGAATCTAATCCCTGAAGGGTGCCAACTCAGGAGCTGGGGAGTCATATCCATGAACACCAACCTGATGTCTATGGAGTCCCATAGTTACCATTGTTTGCTACACCTGTATCCAGATTGATTCTGGTAAGAGTATCCATTTGGTTTTGGTGGTGGATAACACTGCATGCGGGTGGAAGTCACCTTTATTTGGTCCTGCCATGAACCGTGTTATGTAATCTCAAAGAGGAAGAGTGAATGCATAAGCAGTTGTTGACCTTGGACACTTTATATGCACTTTAATAGCACTGTGTATGCACTTTATTAATCCATGTGAAGAAGAAGGATTAGTACATATAACACTAGAACTTTGGATGCTTTGCCGTACTTTATTGTATAATCAAGTTTATTTTATCACATATCATATGTCTTTGTTGCAATCACAGTTTTAAATGTCAATTATTTGAGGTGTCAAAACCATCAGGTATCCAATTTACAGTGCTGCACTTTATTTTTATTTTCTTTGGAACAATATGGGTTATTATTGTCGTGCTGGCTGCTAATTGGTTCACGGTTTAGGTAGCGCAGTATCTTTATTCTTTGTATACCATGGGAGGTGTCGACAGAGCCGACCAAGCAATGACATTCTACCAAGCAATGAGGAAACAGCAAAAGAAGTACTACAAGAGGATCTTCAGGCATCTTCTTGAGCAATGCTTGTGGAATGCCTAAATTCTGCTCAAAAAAAGATTGACAAGCCTGTGATTCATTATTGGAAAGTTGCCGAACGTATCTTTGTGAATCACCAAACACCATCAATGGCTGTGAATAGAGCTAGACGTCGTGCTGTTGGTGTTGTCAATCCAGAATGCCTAACTGGTCGTCACCTCATGGACTATATCCCACCAATCGAGAAAAAGTCAGCACCTACAAGGATGTGCGTGGTATGTTGCTTGAAGCGAGATAATAGTGGAAAATCAGAAAGGAAACCAGGTTCCATTGTCCTGATTGTGACGTTGGACTTTGTACAGTTCCATGTTTCAAAATTTTTCATACCCGGGATGTTTACTAAACCAATATGCAGTGTCTAGTATTACAGTGACTAGTAATACTGCACCCTTGTTTGGACAAATGTTAGTGTTTTTGTTTGGATTACATTATTGAATAAAATGTATTATTATTATATTATTATTTTTTATGATTATTTATGATATTATAATTTATGATTTCGTGTTTCAAATGTTATCATGCCCAGGATGTCTACTAGACGCTTGTTTGGACAGATTTAAGTGAGTTATTCCTAAGAATTACAGGCCTACAATATATAACAACAAATTTCCATGCAAAACAATGTACCACTTTGACATTCAAAAATACTGACATAATCAGACCACCGGGGAGGTTAAGGAGGCACTGGTACAGGTTGCAGCCCCCAAGATGGCACACACTGACAGGAAAGGGAGACTAAGACAGGGTCAGCCAGGATAACTCTCTGGCCCCTTATGGGGAGACCAGCACTTATGCAGATCTACTACCTCAAATTGACAAAATACTCCAGAAGGTACTCCAATCCACATCGAAACAGATTAGAGTGCTTAACAAGAGAAATGAGAAAGCTAAGCCAGAGAACTGAAGACTTAGAGGACAGGATGGATGCTGTTTCCAACTCCATTGCAGCACATGTCAAAGGACTTGAGCAGTTGAGAGATGAAAATACTACCATTCACTACAAACTAGAAGCTCTGGAAAACATATCCCACAGATTTAATATACACTTTAGAGGTATTTCAGACACAGTAAATGATCTTCAATTCACTATTACGGCTGACCTGGTTAGGAATCTGACCTCAAACCTGCCAGGGGACATCATTGTAAAATTTCTTTATTATCCCACCAAAGAAAGTATTCTCCAGGCGGCCTGCAACAAATCTCACCTTACCTACCAGGGATATGATGATCAAATATTTGCAGATCTAGTTAAATCAGTTCTCCAAATCCTCAAATGCCACCGTATTCCATACAGATGGGGTTACCCCTTTTGTCTTATTTTGAAACACCCCAACTTCACTTACATGAGTGCTGCTTTTGGTGAAGCTTAACACCATTTGTCTTAGCCCTACCCCAGTCTCCCTTTGGATCTCCAGATACAGGACTCCCCACTCCAACTTGGTGGTCCTTGTCTGAGGACCTAGCTCCTGGTCAACGCTCCCCACGATCCCCACCCTCTTCAGGCTTATGCCTGGAAGGTTGAACTTTCTTGCTGTCTCATTCTCCAAGGAGACCTTCTGCATCTATGATGTGTGTTGTATACCATTTTGTTTTTACTTGCTGGATGGTACTGACTCCCACTTTGTTGTGGGCATATAACCCCCTGTGCCCCTATGTGCTTACACTAAACATGCTGGATGAATCCTCTGTATACTGCTATACCCTTTCAAGCAAACTTTGCAATAGAAAATAGGGATATTTAGTTCACACATATTGCAATATATGTTTAAGCTGGCCAACTGTATCAAATTACTCCCTCTTTAGTCAGCCCTACTCTGCTTTGCCACTGCAAATGCTTTTTGTGGACTCAATGCCAACCCGGGGCATACAGACACAAAATGTGGTATTTTTGAACCAGGCAAAAATATATTAAAAAGTATTTTAGTATAATATAGTAAAAAAATATTTTTTAACGCAAAGTTTGCTTGAAAGGGTATAGTAGTGTACAGAGAGTTCATCCAGTATTTTTAGTGTCAATATGTGGTCACATCCATTTAGCACCTGGTAGGTTATATGCATGGACAAGCTGTTGGGATCTGAGCACAGGTACATCTTGTTCCTATGTGCTTGCAGTCTCATCAAGAGGGTTCCCCTCCCCCTTAGCCTCTTAAATCGGTCAGGTGGTTTTCATCTTAACCCCCACCCCTACCCACACCCCCCTTTCCCCCCAATCCTCCCCATGTGATGGAGCATTATTTTAAATAGAGTGGATCATTTTCACCGCAATATATATATTGTCTGCATGACCTGACTTAAAGAGTGTCATTTCCTTTTTAATGGGTGTTATGCTGTTATGGGGGCCAGACAGAGTTGGTTGACCCTTAGAGGATGCTTGCCTTCCCCTTAAGCCTTCGAATGTTTAAACTGTTTATTTTTTTTTTTAATCTGCAGGTTGCCTTTGGATTTGGTTGAATATTCATCCGGTTGCACTTTAACTTTCTTTCTCCTTATGGAACTTGCACTGCCCTACTCCTACTCTTGCTTAAATCTCCTCTTGGGCTTAGAAGTCTTACAATGTTCTTATAGAAGTCCCTAATGGACTATGAACACTGCGCCTCCTACTAGAAGGCCTAATTGTCATGTCCTTCCAGATTTGCCTTAATGCCATGGCAGTTATTGTTCTTGATTTATATGTTTCTTACACCTTTCTTGCTTTTCTCTTTGGCACCCTATCTTCCTTATTCTAGTTGCCTGTGTAAAACCCCCATAGCACCCTTTATGTAGCCTTTTTGCTGGCTTCCACTAGCCATGAGCCACGTTTTGAGGACACTAATCTTTAGCCAATCCCACATTTTGTATACCTTGACTTTCCAGTTTGCTGCTGGTGACAGTGGGGGGGATACTGCAACCCTTGCTTTTGTCCCTGGAGAGACACCCCCTTTTTCCATGGCCACAGAGCATATTGGGCCTTGAAACCCATTTTACTGGTTCCTCGTATTTGTTTTTCACTGTATGTTACAAAGTCTTCTATGCTACCTCTCAAAACAGACCTGCGTCCTCTATCTTCATGGCTATAGCTGTCAGCAGTGATCATTGTGTTCTTCTGGCAGGGAAGGCTCCTCACTGGCAGAACACAATAGCGCTGTGGAAGTGATTCCACAACACATTCAGTGTTGATGGGGGAATAAAGAAACTTTCTTTCCTTCCACCCATGTTGGAAGGAAAGAAAATTGTATAACCTATAGGCTGCCTAAATTACAAGGCATCATGACTAAATTTAGGTGGATCTGGGACCCCTGAATTTCCCACTGTCTTCTGGGAACTTTAGACCACCGCCTCCTTGAACTCTAGGGATTTATTTGAATGAGGCCCTTCTGTGGTGACGTGGAGCGCTCCTAACCATCTCTATCCCCTTCCCCCTTCCCCTCCCCTTTCTTTTTCTACCACTTCTGTTCATTTCTACCCTTCTGTTGTTTTCTAAGTACATCTTAGTAACTTTGAGCACTTCATTACAAGGGCTAGGCCCATGTCCTTGGCATCAGATTAACATTATCGTCATAAACTATTCCTGTATATAATTTAATTGTGATTCTCTTTTTTTGAAGTTCACTAGGCTGTCAAGCATTTTTGTACCTTCACATTTGTAATTGCACACTTCAGAGCTTCGCGCTGTAATTCTGATTGCTTTATGTGAACTTTTCTGAAGTGCTTGGTTGTAATTGTGCATTTATATAGAATAACAATAAAAATATTGAATAGGAAAAAAAAGATTATCCACATTTCTGCTATTATGAACTATATAATTTTTTTTGTTAAGGTGAGATTTTTTTCTGATTTCATTATCTCTTTGTAGCCAAAGCTCAGCTGTGTAGAAACCATTTCCTTATCGTACATTCAGTCTTAATTGTTATTGATGAAAATCTGCTTGCTTAAGTCAAACATTATTTCTCTACTGTTTCATTATTGTGATACAGTACATCATTATTTATTATTACTGAAATTAATCTTCCTGATTTGCTTTTCATGCCTTGTAAACTAACCATCTTGACACAGAAAATAGCATAAAACTGTTCCCTCTACACATTTTTCACTGTCATGAAATTTGTTGGATCAGTTTGAAAACGAATGCACAGTTTGGTAAGTGACTTAAAACCAATTCTTATAAAATGGAAAACACTGTGAATTTTATTTAATCTCAAAGACATCAATTTCTTCTAAAGTTTACTATACCAACACATTCTAGAAATACCTTTCAGTCTGACTGCACACAAAAAAAGCATATAAATATTTTATAAGTCTTTTACAGCTTTGCAGTGGAAATCAATGAGGATTCACATTTTGTGTAACATCATGAAAAACAAAGATATGAAGTAGTCTTCAGAAACAAAATGTGTTTATAACATGGGGATAGGGGATGAACAGAGTAATAAAGAAAGTATCTGTGTGTATTGTGATATTGGTTCTACAGAATGTATATTTCTCAGTAGAGTACATGCAAGGGGCTGTGAACAAAAGCTTTATCTGCTACTGTATACGGGTGCCATAATTGTATTTCTAAAAAATTCTCCAATTTATAAAAGGCAAAATACGGAAACTGCATAAATACAAACACTGACAATTTACTTCCAATATTACTACACTTGCCTTTTTCTAATAAAATAATGGAAAGGTTGTCATCATTCTACTTCTGCTGACTGTCAAAGAACTCTCTATTTGATCAGCTGATCTTTAGACCTTTAAGACCTTTATCCCATTAGGATAAAAAGATAAGGAGTAGCGTGACACAGCAAAAAAGGGATTTTATTAAAACTTACCGTAAAATCCTTTTCTCCGAGTTCACTGACAGACGCAGCTTCTCCATTACGTGTGGGGTTTTATGCTGGTCTCACTAGGAGTTAACTAGGCAGGGAAAAGAAACAGCTGGCCCCTCCCATCGGGGCGTCCTCTCTTCCCACATAAAACCCCCTCATAGCATAGCTCTTCAGTTCGTACACAAGCCGTACAAGAACAGAGCACAGAGGGGTGGGTGCTGCGTCTGTCAGTGAACTCGGAGAAAAGGATTTTACGGTAGGTTTTAATAAAATCCCTTTTTCTCCTATCGTTCACTGACAGACGCAGCTTCT
>BLSH010081386.1:1113302-1135920 GCA_018402905.1 Glandirana rugosa
ATACACAATAGTAAACATAGATAGTTATATGACATTTATATACCATATATGATTACTATTGACTATTACTACGGTAAGTTTAAAGTAGTTGTAATAGAGAACCCACTGCGGTATTACTAATTAGAAATTTTTTTATTGAAATACAATTCATAGTAAAAAAGCGGCATATTGGTCATACACCCTCCAAACACTAACATAAAAATCAAAGTGGACAACATTGTCACTCTAATAAAAACACACATAACAAGGCCCAGACGTATATAAATGCATACAACAAATTGGAGCAACAGATAGGACAGGGCTAAATCACACTGTTAGATCGGTGTTATGCATCCAAACCAGATTTGAATGGCATCATTATCAGTTATCATTAGTATATACCATATATTTACAGTATATTGATAGATACAAATGATAACACATACAGTATGATAACAATACTGATAATAGTAATATTATTCTGGACTGGACAAGAGGAGAGAGTGGAGGACTGCAGGATGGGGGCAGAGCAGGAAGTTGCAGGAGCCTGGTGCCTGATTTGTGCTGACATAAGTTCAGGGAGGGAGTGGGTGAGCCTCAGAGTTAAAGGAGTAGGGGTGGAACCTATTCATTCATTCATTGTGGACAAGATCATCTCCCACCCTAATGTACATGCATTTTCCTTTTTATATGTTTCACCTTGATATAGGGGTTTTTTTGGATGGATTGGGGCACCTTGCAAGATTTGGCACTCCCTCAAGGTTGGGAACAAGCTCTGAGCATGCAGTAGAGCTCTAATGCTAAAGGCAGAAAATGGGGGGGGGGGGGGGGGTGGACATGTCACAAACACGATTATTTTTTTTTCAACAAATACTACATGAATTTGTGTCTTTTTAATACCTCTCTGGAGTTCACCAGAGTGTTACTAAAGTGTTACTAAACCCATGACCTTGCATTTACTATATAAGGTCTCCCACACTACAAAGAACATGGAAATGCAATTATTTTAGTAAATATAAAGTGCTAAATACATTTTTTCATCAGCAGTTAGAGTAGTCTTGTAACTTCTATTAGTGTCTGGGTAAAGCTTGTAGGAAAAGTTTTCATTTCTCCCTGATTGTTCTATAAGACTGCAGGACTCCTTACCCTCTGTCTGGACAGTGCTGATTGGCCTTGTGCTGACATGCACCCTCACAAGAAAAATAAAAAACTCTCTGGCAATACATACGAAACCGAGCATGCGCAGCTTGTCCCCTAATGCTCTGTTCTATCAGGAAATGGACTGAAGTCAGTGGAAGAAGAGGAGGATCAAAGAGACAGGATCCCACAGCCTTTATACACAATGTGGAGGATTACCCCTTAGTTTCCACAGTGAGTATAGCAAGCATGCTTTACTGTATACACACACTGATTTTACTGTTGTGGGTTTAGTAACACTTTCATTTTTTTTAAACATTCCCATGTGGGGCAAATGTAGCTTTATTCCTGGATGTCTATGTGAACAAAAGCGTTATCAAAGAAGGGATAAACACACGGGTAGGGAGACCACAAAAATCTCCATCACAGCATAGTAACAGCACTGTAGTAATGCCCTAATGCATATAATTTAATACCGTTTATTACTGGAATTTACCTGCTCTCTGCATCAGCACTGCATTTGGGGGACAGCAGCTCAAATGATTTGGTAAATTTCACCACCTAGAATAATAAAAAACAGTCACATATTGGTGGCACAATCCTTTTCATATAAATTATACTGCGACGTGTATTCAAATAATGTCCCAGTAAATTACTGTTAATCAATGTTACTTTATTATTAATTAAGAAGTGTAATCAATACAGAAAAATCAATATTGTTTAATATGCAGAAAAAGATGGCTTTAACTCATTGTGCAGGACTTGTTTATATGGATAAGCTTAGATAGAACAAAGTGTTGTTAGTGCTGGCTGTTGTTTGCTAGGCAGAACTAACACAGAAGAGAAAGGAGCCAAAGGATCAATAGGTAAAAGCATTTATTATACCAAATAATGAACTTCTGCTCATTGTATTGAATTTCATTTGACATATTATAGCTGCAGCCAAGTCAAATTGAAAAGTTTTCAGTTAATCAAATGTGATTGACAAAGTCAGCCTACTAAGGAGCTATCATTTTTATTCTGACATTTATCTTCTATACTTTGCTTCTACATTACCTTAAATCCATAGCTGCCAGCTTGAGAGGATGAAAAGGCAGGCTGCACAGAATCATGAAACAAGAAGATGTGGTGCTTTATATTGTGAAAGTCCTGGTAAATTGAGGTACATTGGATTATACAGTTTAAAATAGGATTTTTATACTTACCATGAAATGTATTCCTTTTTTCGATATGAACAAATACCCTATTTTTTTCACATCATTAGGGACAAAGGATTCAGAAACAACTGGGACATCCAAAGCAGGCGCACATAACAAAATACTGGGGACAACCTGCAGCTCAAAGTGCTGCCCGAAAGACCTTATGCCTAAACCTGGTAAAAAAATTGGCTGATGCTAAAAAGGCCTAAGAGGCACTCCCAGACCTAGTAGAATGAGCATTAACAGGAAAGGTATGAACCTGATCCTTAAAGCACTGTTCATACTAGTGTGATTTCTGCTTTGTCTGCTGCCATGCTGCAATGCACAGCTAATCAGATTCACATTATTTTCTATAGTGGCCCTTCACATCAATGCAACATAGTGCCCTGCAATTTTTTTAAAGGGTGCAGTTGTTTCTTTTCGTGAAGCATAATTCATTGTTGGCCCTATAGACTTCAATGGAAGCACATTAAAAGCAAATGAAAAACATACATGCTTTTTTCATGCGGGCAGGGCTTTGTGTTTAACAGGATGAGGAGATGAAGGGAATAGCCCAAATGAGGTGGATATGAATGAGGCTAGTGTACATTGGTTCGGTGCACTAAGGCAGCACTCCAAGAGAGAAGCAACAACTCTGGGAAAGGAAAGATAGAAAGAGGCACTTCTAAGTGCAGCAAACACTAAAACTTTTATGCCAAAGGATAAAAAAACACTCAATAGAAGTCAGAAGTAAAAGGGCTCATCATGTAATAAAAAGAGTCCAGCAGTGTAGGCAGTCCTGAAGAGGGTCCCATCTGCAGCAAGATGTAGAATATCCCAGCCGCCCAGCAGTGGGGAGCCACAGGGAGAGGGACCAGGGGAACCAGGAAGCAGCCACGCTATGTAGGACCAGCGTTCCACAATAAAAGTTGGAGTGATTGCTGCACTTAGAGGTGCCTCTTTTTATCTTTCCTTTGTGTTTAACAACCAGTTTCCTCCTACTAAAAATGAGTGCATGAAGCATAAGAAACAAATGTACAAAAAAAAATATGCACTGAAAAATGCAGGATTATGCAGCAGCACTAGTGTCAACATGAATGATGATCTGTCTGAGTCACTGATATACGAGGGCACAAGAAGTTGGTTCAACTTTACGGGGACTAGCAGGAATAACAAAAAGAGAGTCAATCTTTCTAACTGTAGCAGTGGCTGTGTAAACATACACAGCACTGAATACATTTAGACAGTAATGAGGGATTTTCTTCTTATGTATTGCAGGACACACACAGATTTGGAAGAAAAATATCCCGGTTGAGGTGGGGGGCCAAAATCACCTTAGGAAGAAGTCTCTGGGCCTCAAAAGCCCTTATCCTTGTGAAAAAACTGAAGTGGTTCCTTACAAGACAAAGCTGTCAATTCAAATACAGGCCCCACAGAGGTGATGGCAACAAAGAAACCTTGTGAGTAAGGATGGAAAGGGGAATATCCCTAATGCAAAAGGTGGTATTTGAAGTGCCAAGAGATCCAAATGAAAATTCCATGGAGTCACATGTGGTTACACAGGAGGAGCTACATTAAAGACACCCTGTACAAAACTCTTAAACAAAGAATGAGAGGTTATCAGTCTTTGGAATAAAATTGCAAGTGCCAAGATTTGACCCTGACTACCATGAGGGCCAGTATCTTTGTGAACACTCAGGATGCGGACAAAAGACCAACTGGTAGGATCATAAACTGGTAGTGGTGAGGGTCCACAGCAAAACAGAGGTAGCGATAATGCACTGGAAAGATGCAGACAAGTATGTGTCTTCGATGTCCACAGATGAAGGGAAGCTATTACAGACCTGGCAGATTCCATGCAACATTTTTGGACTGGAAGACATTTAAAGTGGTTGACAACCCTTGACAACCACTTTAACCTACAGGTAAGCCTATAATAAGGCTTACCTGTAGGTTCCCTGCATATCTCCTAAACTTGCACGGTTTAGGAGATATACAGAGTACTTGCATGTGCCCATGTCATCGGGCACATATGCAGTGAAGAAACAGCCTCCGTGACGTTTCTTCACTGAGATCGTGCTATGATTGTGCAGTCACAGAGCCGGAGTCCGCGGCCCAGGAAGAGGGACAGAAAATGGACGCGGCTTGGAGCGGGGACATCGCAGGCTTCCAATGCAGGTAAGTGCCACATAATGGGCTAATATGCGATCAGGGATATATCCCTGATGATGTCTGTTCCCAGACGAAACTTGTAGGAGGAGTCTGTATGGAACGTGGGAGTGGATGTGGAGACGTGGCAACCCTTATACGCGCTGGTAGCCGCATATGACCAAATTTTTTTTAAAGGCGCATGACACCATATTACCTGTGAGTGTATCTTTATCTTTACCTATTAAATTGTGAGTTTGTACTGCACCATGAAGTTGTCTTTTGCTTCATCCTATATGTGACAACTGGGTGACTATTGCTTTGGAGAGTTCATGCTGGGTCTGAGAGGTACTAATGATAGATGTGCACCATTTATTACTGCTAAGCTGACTCGGACCTTTGTAATGGGGGTCAACTGCTTCTGGTAAGGACCAGTGATTTCGGGTGTCGGTGGTGGTCTCTCCTCTCTATCCTTTTGTAGGGGTTCTACTTTCATAAGTGGCGGTTCTTGGCGCTATCCACTCTTTGGTTCTCTTCTGTTCAGTGGGGGTCACTGAGTGGGGTAGCAGGTGGTGGTCCCTATCCTTCCTTGGGTGGGGATAGGTTCTATCCTTTCTGAATGTTCCCCCTATGAACCTCTAAGATACTACACCATGAAAATCTTTCTCCCTCTTTTTTTTCAATGCCCGGAGTTCCAGTAACGTTTGACCATTTGGAAGATTGCTTGTACCCGGTTGCCTGTTAGGGAGTTGAGAAGACCTTTTTGACCTCTGTGACGGGGGTCATCTCCAGTCGGTAAGGGACAGTAATAGCAATTGCCGATATTGGATTACTTAGTAAAACATGGTTTAGGAGTTCTATTTACCCAGAACTGACAATCCAAGATTCGCAATCATTATTTGAGCGCTGCATCATATCATTTATCACATGTTAAATGCAGCCAAGCTTTGCATTCCTGATTTCTGGGGGACTACTCGAGTCCCATCTCTTTGACATTGGTTCCAGAGAAATAATAAAATTGCTGAAATGTAGAAACATCATTGCCATCTCGCATGATATCCTCTCTAAATTTACTACTTGCTGGACACATTTCTAAACTACGGCAGAATACGCTCGTATCATGGGCATTAAATCTATCTAGTCAACCTGTGCAGGCTACAGAGCACTTTCTTCCCACACTCACACGTCTGTCCCTAAGGTTGACACTTGTGGGGAATAGAGTCCCCTTCAACCAGCCAGGCTCTTCCTTCTACTCCTTCCACCCCCTTTCCCCCACACCCCCTTTTTTGTTCTCCCCTTTTTTTTCCTACTCCTTTTCTTCCTTTTTTATGGTCAAGCCATTAGTTCTAAACAAGGCTGCCAGCTGGCCTGTTAGCCTTTTGGATGCACCTACCCACCAATGAGGCTACGTATTCCAACTCACCCTATTTGTGAGCCACTCCCTCCTTAGCTTCTGGGCTTCTTTCTGCCCCATCCCTCCTGTTTTAAGACTTCAGCTCAACACACATTTTATATGGATAAATTAAAATTAGAGATTAAATAAAATGGGTTTTTCTTTTTCACAAAGATGTCATTTCAACAAGTTATTTCTCACACACAGCATAGGCATATTAACAATTACTGTACATCATTACACATGATACTCCTCCTGAGTGCTGAATATGGGTATACCACATGTGTGAGACGTTTTCACAGCCCAGGCACATAGAGGGGACAAAAATCCAAGGAGCAACTTCAGGTGTTCTAGGGGCAGAATATGTATATACTATATATACATTGTGATGTTATGCGAGGTACGACAATGGACGGGCGATAATTGTCACCTCGCGTGTGATCATTTTGAGTCGACTAGCAGGAGTCCGACTCGGGTTTTGCTGGCCACCGTGGCAGAGCTGGTTCTGGCCCGGACTTTCTGGTCTACTCAAACCCCTCTCTATCTGCATTAATGACCAGGAAGAGATCTCACTTGCGCTTGATCCTGGATCTCAGAGGGAGAAAGCTAAGAGAGCTCTGTGTGCTAATTTGGACTCTACAAACAAGGTTTGCAATCTGCTTATGTTTTGTGGGTGTTGGGGACACACTGTATAGAGAAGAATCTCTTTGTTTAATGTAGCGCCAGGCGACAAGGTTTTGCTCTAAGTTTCTGTTTATGATTTGATCTTGCAAACCTGTGAAAATAAACCTGGCAAGCCGCCAGACTTTAAAGAGAGTGACATTCATGCTGAAAAGTCCACCCGAAAAGTGATCCCCACAAGCTAATCTCCCACGCGTGGTGGAGTTCAGCATGGCAACTTCCACAGATGGAGGAAATGTTGAAGGCCTTGCTGCAAGCCAATGCAGCCCAACGGGAAACCAACCGACAAGTCGCAGGAGCCTCTGCAGCACAACAGGTGGCTCTACAAGAGACTATTGCAGCTCAGCGAGAGTTAGCGAAGGCTTTGCTGGAATTATAAAAGGGGCCCGCACCTCCTGTGAAAGTGGAGCCAAGGATGGTACGCACCTCGTACCACATGCAAAAGATTACACCTGTGGATGACGTGGAGGCTTACCTCACAACCTTTGAAATAGTCGCTCTTCGTGAAGGATGGCCAATAGAACAGTGGGCGGGACTGCTAGCAGCATTCTTGGCTGGCAAACCCCAAAAAGCCTACTTCGATCTGGAAACAGATAAGGCCCAGGACTATAAGACTCTAAAGGCAGAGATACTCGCACACCTGGGGGTTACCATGGCAGTCCGGGCCCAATGCGTGCAACAGTGGATCTATCGCGCTGACAAACCACCCTGTTCGCAGATGTTCGACCTAGTTCACCTTACCAGGAAAAAGCTACAGCCAGAGACTTTGCCCGGTCCCCAGATCGTGCAGCGTGTAGTCATGGACTGCTATCTGCGGGCTCTCCCTGCTGCTTTGAGGAAATGGGTCAGCCATGGGGACCCCAAAACTGCAAGCCAACTGGTGGACCTCGTCAAGAGATACACGGCTGCTGAGAACTTGTTGCGCCCATCTGCGCTCCACTCCAATGTCTCTAGAGGTGAAAGATCGCCCAGCAGACCCGATTAGACTGTTCCAGGGTTCAGAGGCGAGAGGGAAATTTGACACGGGTAAAGAGACTGGGGGCTCTAGACCTAGAGATTGGCCAAAGAAGCCAAAAAGGTCTTGGGGACCCTTGAGAAGACTAGGTATAGAACACATACAGTGCTACCGATGTCATGCATTGGGACATATTGCTGCCAATTGTCCCCTGAATGATGAACCCATGCAATATGATAATGCTTATATGAAAAGATGCATTTCTCTGTTTTCACAGGTTGCATGTATAGCATCATGCTCAAATCGCATTGAGAAGCAAATGTGTGTGATTGCTATTGACGGGAAACCCGTCAATGCGCTACTGGACTCTGGTAGTGTGACAACATTGGTCAAAAGCAGCTGTGTAAATACAGACAGGTTTCACCTTAGCACTGTCGGGGTCATTTGCATCCATGGGGACACTCGTGACTACCAGACGGCGGTGGTCGAGATTGACACCCCCTTGCGGCAAAGTGACCCATTCAGTGGGAGTGGTACCTTCCCTGCTTCATGAAGCCCTAGTGGGGAGGGATTTTCCCCATTTTTGGAGGTTGTGGGAAGGCACAGAAAGCCTGGAGGAAAGAGCTCCCCCTGCTGAGGAAGCACGGGAGTTCTCACCAGACCCGTTTTGCCAAATGTAATGGCTGGAGAGCCGGAGGAGCCGGAAGATAGCTCTCAGCAGATGGCTAATGTCCCAGACTTTGTCTCTGTCCCTGACCATGAGAGTGAACCGAATGTAGTCCCTGACTTAGAGGTCCGGAGAGAGGACTCCTGTACAGAACTACTACGGGATGTGACTCAACTCCAGAGTAAACGTGAAGGTGATGGATGGGGAACCGATGGACCCTAATTGGGGGGGTATCTTTTCCCTACATGACGATTAAAAATGATTTGTTGTATCAGGTGGAAAAACACAGAGTGGATGAACAGCTAGTGGTTCCCAAACCCTACCACCGGATAGTGCTAGATCTGGCCCATGGTCATATAATGGGGGAACATCTGGGTATGGAGAAAACTAGGGAGAGGATAACCCAGAGATTCTTCTGACCGAGGCTGTATGCAGATGTCAAAGAATACTGGGAGTCATGCCCTGAGTGTCAAATGACAGCCCCGTCACCTCATTTTCGTAGTCCCCTTGTCCCACTCCCATAATTGAAGCGCCATTCGAGTGAATTTGCATGGATCTCGTGGAACCAGTAGTAAAATCTGCCTGGGGACACCAGCACATCCTGGTGATACTGGACTATGTGACCCAATATTATGAGGCCACACCCTTGCAGAATACCTCGGGTGGGAATCCCTAAAGAAATCTTGACAGATTAGGGTACCCCGTTTATGTACAAAACCCACAAACTGACAGTCTGGTGGAAAGGTTTAACAAGACCCTCAAGAGTACGCTAAAAAAGGTGGTGGATAAAGATGGGCGAAATTGGGATTTTTTGCTGCCGTACCTCATATTTGCCATACGAGAGGTTCCGCAGGAATCTACGGGGTATTCTCCCTTTGAACTCTTGTATGGTAGACATCCCTGGGGGCTGCTGGATGTCACAAAGGAGACGTGGGAGGGAGAGGCCAACCCATATAGAAGCATCATAGAGCACGTCTCCTTGATGCAGGATCGAATCGCAGCTGTCCTGCCCCTTCTACGAGAGCATATGGAGCAAGCCCAGGAGGCCCAGAGAAGGGTTTACAATCGGGGTGCCAAAACCCGAACTTTCAACCCGGGGACAGAGTGCTGGTGCTAGTCCCCACGGTCTAAAGTACATTCCTCGCAAAGTGGCAGGGTCCCTTTGAGATTAGAGAAAGAGTAGGGGAAGTAAACTACAAAGTTTACCAGCCTGGAAAAAGGAAACCGGAGCAGATTTACCATTTTAATCTCCTAAAACCGTGGAAGGACAGGGAGACTTTAGTGTCAGTGCCAAGGCCACAAAAGGGCACGCTACCCCTAACACCGGATGACCCCATAACCAAGTCCTTGTCACTGACACAACAAAACGACATTAAGGAATTTGTCAGTAAAAATAGAGTCTTTTTCTCTTCCCTACCCGGACTGACCACTGTGCTACAACATGATATAATCATGGAACCCGGGGTCCATGTAAATGTAAAACCCTACCGAATACCTGAGGCTAGAGGGTGGCGAGATTAATAAAAAACCATGTTGGAGTTAGACGTGATAGAGGAGTCCCACAGTGTCTGGTCAAGCCCTATAGTACCGGTCCCAAAGCCCGATGGCACTATCCGGTTCTGTAATGATTTTAGGAAGCTGAATGAAGTTTGACGCATACCGATGCCGCGGGTTGACAAACTTGTGGATAGGTTGGGAGGGGCTCGGTACATAGCAACCCTAGACCTAACTAAGGGATACTGGCAGATCCCCTTACGGAGTCAGCAAAGGAAGAAATGGCCTTCTCTACCCCCGAGGGGTCCTTCCAATACAAACAAATGCCATTTGGTCTGCATGGGGCCCCTGCATCCTTTCAGAGGATGATGGACAAGACTTTGAGGCAGCATCGGCCCTATGCAGCGGCCTCTCTGGATGACGTTGTTATCCACAGCCCAGATTGGGAATCACATCTGCAACCGGTGCAGGCAGTAGTAGATTCACTGAGGTTAGCAGGTTTAACAGCCAACCCGAAGAAGTGTGCCATAGGTCTGGAGGAGGCCAAATACCTTGGATATGTGATTGGTCGAGGTCTGATTAAGCCCCAAACCAATAAGATTGAGGCCATTCACAAGTGGCTCCAACCGATGAACAAAAAACATGTTCGGGCCTTCCTGGGGATTACAGGGTATTACCGACGCTTCATCCCCGACTTTGCCACCATTGCCGTCCCTCTGACCAATCTAACAAAGGGTAGAGCATCAGGAATGGTTAAGTTGAATCCCGAAGCTGAAAAGGCCTTCCAGAAATTGAAGCAAGCCCTTTGTGTACAGCCGGTGCTCATGACCCCAGACTTCACAAAGGAGTTTGTCATTCAAACTGACACCTCTGAAGTGGGACTAGGTGCTGTTCTGTCCCAGATCAGAGACGGCGAGGAGCTACTTAAGCAGAAAGCTTAATAGACATGAATTTTGAGATTGTGGAGAAGGAGTGCCTGGCCATCAAGTGGGCATTAGAGGCCCTAAAATACTACCTGCTGGGAAGGTCATTTAGGCTAATCACCAAGGAGTTACACATCCTCTTAAGTGGATGTGTAACAACCGGGAGAAAAATAGCCAGGTGACTAGGTGGTTCCTGGCCCTACAGCCATTTAAGTCCTCAGTGGAACAACGGGCAGGAAGGCTCCAAAATAACGCCGATGGTCATTCCCGAGCCCACTGCATGGTCGAAACAGTTGCTCCGCCCCATAGGCTTGAGCAGAGGGGGGGATATGTGACGTTATGCGAGGCACGACAATGTACGGGTGATACTTGTCACCTTACATGCAATCATTTTGAGGCAACTAACGGGAGTCCAACCCGGGTTTTGCCAGCCACCGTGGCAGAGCTGGTTCCAGCCTTGACTTTCTACTCTACTCAAACCCTTCTCCACCTGCATTTAACGTTCAGGAAGAGATCTCACTTGAGCACGATCATGGATCTCAGAGGAAGAAAGCTCTGTGTGCTAATTTGGACTCTAAAAACAAGGTTTGCAATGTGCTTATATTTTGTGGTTGTCGGGGACAGCCCCACACTGTGTAGAAAGGAATCTCTTTGTTTAGTGTAGTGCCAGATGGCAAGGTTTTGTTTTCTGTGTAGGTTTATGTTTTGATCTTGCAAACCTGTGAAAATAAACCTGGCAAGCCACCAGACTTTAAAGAGACTGACATCCCTGCTGAAAAGTCCACCAGAAAAGTGATCCCCACAAGCTAATCTCCCACTATATATATATATATATATATATATATATATATATATATATATATATAAATATATACACACACACATACTGTGTATGTACTGTATATACACTATTTATACAGTATAGGGGAAAGCATTTACAGCCTCTGTTTAAAGGATCAGCGATCAAAGTTGCAATTGGTCCATAATCTCCAGAACAACTACAAAGAAATTCTCTCTGTATAAGGTCAAGGAGTGGGAGCTAAGAACAAGGAATTTATGAGCTCAAGTAGAGGGCCACCATCTTGGCTGTCAGTATCAGGTCCATGAGGAGAGGCACTGTAGGTGGTCCTAAATTTGTTAGCAGATTGTGCACTGGAGAGACCTTATACAGAGGGATTTCTACCTGGGAAAATCCTACCTCATGCTGAAACACAGCAAAAGACCACAGGGTATGTATATGAGACGATCCAGTCAGCGATATAGCACATCATTTCTCAGCGCATTAACCCTTTCTGTTAAGACCAGTGGAAAAAAAGTGGTGAGAAAGGGGTGATACAAATGCCCAATGGTTTTACTAAATAAACTCAAGTGGATTACTCTTAAATGAGCCTTCAGGGATTGGATCACACCAGAGGCTGAGCCATGGCTCTGGACCTGGAAAGTGCTCTGGAACTAACTGACACAGTACATAAAGCTCTACAGAGTCCAGTGCCCAAAGGTCACATTCCACTCAGGCCTCGCAATCTTTTGTCCACTGCCGTCAGGGGTCAACTTCCAAAACTATAAGCTGAATAATACAATTTGGATGGATGCATAGAAAGACCAGCTTGAGCAGTGTGTAGAACTGTAGATGAAGTCTTGATTGAATAAAAAGATAATCTTGTAAAAAGAAAAAATGGCTAGTAAAACATTTAAAGAAGAACTCCGGGAAAAAACTTTTTTCCATGTCCTTGTTGCTGATCTCCTACCTTCACCAACTATGCTATCCATCTTCTGCTGAGCTCTGTATTTCCTCTGTAGTAGTCTGCTGAACTTGTTGAAAAATGTTATTCCCCTGTGGTTTCCTGTTTGTAAGACCGCTGGCTGCTATCAGTCCTGTACTCCCAGGCAGCGGTCTTGTAACTGCCCAGTTGTAGTCTACTATGTAGTGGGCAGAGGGGGTCTCACAGCCCTCGGTCTGTACCACCAATTGAGGGGGTTTCCTCTCCTCCTCCCCTGATCCTTGCCAGCAACTCCTCCCACTGCTACCCGCCCCCTATTTCTCACCACAGAGCGGGGACCGTTACAAGACCCCGTCTGGGTGACAGAGCGGGGAATTCCCAGGTGGTGACAGATCTTGTATCTTGTGTATGAAATACCGATCCGGCCGGTGTCTTGTAATGATCCCCGCTCTGCACATATGGGCACATATGAGAACGCACATATGAGAACACACATATGAGAACGCACATATGGGCACCTATGAGAACGCACATATGAGACCGCACATATGGGCACATATGAGAACGCACATATGGGCACATATGAGAACGCACATATGGGCACATATGAGAACACACATATGGGCACATATGAGAACACACATATGGCCACATATGAGAATGCACATATGAGAACGCACATACTGTATGAGACTGCACATATGGGCACATATGAAAATGCACATATGAGACCGCACATATGGGCACATATGAGAATGCACAAATGGGCACATATGAGAAGGCACATATCAGAACGCACATATGAGCCCTGATGAGAATGCACATATGAGCACTGATGAGAACACACATATGAGCACTGATGAGAACGCACATATGCGCACCGATGATGAGATCGCACAGATATTGAAGTGTATTGAGATTTCCATACATTAGAGGGTTCCACCATTATTGTGTTATTGATTAGTAAGTTAATGCTGCGCTTTTTCGTTTTTTCTAAATCCGACATTTTCTTGTCCCCCATGCTGATGTAAAGCATCATGGCCTGGCTTTTTCTGTGGTGCGGATAGGGATGTTCTCATACACCATACCTGCACTGATTGCTGTTCGAAAGAGCTCAAATCTACAGCAGGAGGAGGAATATATCTAATACTGAATTGAAGCTTCCATCTTCTGCTGAGCTCTGTATTTCCTCTGTAGTAGTCTGCTGAACTTGTTGAAAAATGTTATTCCCCTGTGGTTTCCTGTTTGTAAGACCGCTGGCTGCTATCAGTCCTGTACTCCCAGGCAGCGGTCTGGTAACTGCCCAGTTGTAGTCTACTATGTAGTGGGCAGAGGGGGTCTCACAGCCCTCGGTCTGTACCACCAATTGAGGGGGTTTCCTCTCCTCCTCCCCTGATCCTTGCCAGCAACTCCTCCCGCTGCTACCCGCCCCCTATTTCTCACCACAGAGCGGGGACCGTTACAAGACCCCGTCTGGGTGACAGAGCGGGGAATTCCCGGGTGGTGACAGATCTTGTATCTTGTGTATGAAATACCGATCCGGCCGGTGTCTTGTAATCATCCCCGCTCTGCACATATGGGCACATATGAGAACGCACATATGAGAACACACATATGAGAACGCACATATGGGCACCTATGAGAACGCACATATGAGACCGCACATATGGGCACATATGAGAACGCACATATGGACACATATGAGAACGCACATATGGGCACATATGAGAATGCACATTTGAGACCACAGATATGAGAACACACATATAAGACCGCACATATGAGAACACACATATGGGCACATATGAGAACACACATATGGCCACATATGAGAATGCACATATGAGAACGCACATACTGTATGAGACTGCACATATGGGCACATATGAAAATGCACATATGAGACCGCACATATGGGCACATATGAGAATGCACAAATGGGCACATATGAGAAGGCACATATCAGAACGCACATATGAGCCCTGATGAGAATGCACATATGAGCACTGATGAGAACACACATATGAGCACTGATGAGAACGCACATATGAGCCCTGATGATGAGATCGCACAGATATTGAAGTGTATTGAGATTTCCATACATTAGAGGGTTCCACCATTATTGTGTTATTGATTAGTAAGTTAATGCTGTGCTTTTTCGTTTTTTCTAAATCCGACATTTTCTTGTCCCCCATGCTGATGTAAAGCATCATGGCCTGGCTTTTTCTGTGGTGCGGATAGGGATGTTCTCATACACCATACCTGCACTGATTGCTGTTCGAAAGAGCTCAAATCTACAGCAGGAGGAGGAATATATCTAATACTGAATTGCAGCATAGTACAGTGTGTATAACATCATTATGGGATGTATGTACAGTTCAGTAATGATTACAGAAAGTAAGGGCATTATGTTTATCATCTTGTGGCTGGAGAGGAGAGCACAGACTGTGTGTTACTGAGTAGTATGGCTGGCTGGCTGCAGAATGAGGGGTGTGATTTATGGTGATGTGGGCTTGTTCACATTTACATGTACAGGCAGAGTGTACCTCCCACGTTCATTGAAATGTGCAAGGCATGATGGGAAATGTAGTTTGATGATCGTGTAAGAGAGAGACAAGGATATAATGTAATCGCTGTTCTAATAGAGCCTCCCTGGCAAAATACATGATGCATTTTTCGAATCAGAGAGCTCACATCCTGAAAATTTAATCAGACATTTCTCTTAAACGGTAAGAAATTTCACAAATGTAATAACTGTTTAGTGTTTTGTGTGTGTGTGTGTGGGGGGGGGGGAACTAATGGGGTTTTTTTTGGAAATTCCTGAGTTATGCTTTAATCTTTCCTTAGTAGAGAATAGACATACATCTTCCTAGGAGCCTAGTAGAAAACTGGGACAGGCTGAAGTTGGGAAGGGTTATTCGTGGTTGCTCATTATTATTCTTTGCGCTAGCATCCAATACCTCTTGTAGGAAGCAGTATAACCCAACTGTGTCTGAATCCTAAGTCCCTTAATGAGAGAAAAGGAAAAAATGCCATCATTCAACAACTAAAGCACAGGACTGTGTTTACAATTCTGCCAGTTGGGTGTTGGGGGCTGTCATTGGGAGCTATTCATACAAACAAGGGCTGCAAAGTTAATGCAGACCATTGTTACAGCTTGTGACTGTGCATAATTAGCAAGTGCTCAATCTTCAGCCCATCAAGCATTTTGGTCTAAAAATTACAAGAAATGGCACCTCCACTAGTGCAAAATGTTTTTAACGTGTATGTAAGGTTAAGCTACCCCCTTTCTGAGAGTGATTACCCTCACCAAAATGTGCTAAAACATATTAAAAGGACGTGGCGCTACCCCCAGTTAAATTAAATAACTATGTAAACATTAAATAGACCACAAATAAAGGACATAATTAAACATAAAAAATATATCAAAACTATGCAAAAAAATTCCAAAAAAGTTCATAAAAAGTCCAGAGCTTTCAATGAATAGTGATAGAAATTAAAAATCTCTAAAATAAACAGTCTATCCAATGTGCTCAATAAAGTGAACAATATATAAATCCAAGCCTTCTATCTTCAAACCAATGTGCAGCCCCACAACTCGTGTTATGAGAAGTGCAAACTCACCAGAAATACTAATCAAATGCGCCTCTTAGTATATTAGGATATCTTCAACCAGCATTAGATGAATGGAAGCACTGTCTCTGTGTATCAATATATCCCCTCGAAAGTACCACCAAATAGACTCGGAAGAACAGATAAATTTTCATTGCGAATGTGTTTATTCAATAAGGCTAATGATTATGAACAGCAAGTTTTAAACTCACAAACGTCACTTCCGGTTTGGTGGTTCCGTGCGTTGGAACGCATGCCGTGCTGCAAGCAGCCGGTGTTTTAACCTACGAGCTGTACATGCTGGTCCTGGCAAACAACACAGCTAAATGTGAGTTTAAAACTTTCTGTTCATAATCATTTGCCTTATTGAATAAACACATTGCGTGATGAACATTTATCTGTTCTTTCCGAGTCTATTTGGTGGTTGATTTGTATTTCTGGTGAGTTTGCGCTTCTCATAACACGAGTTGTGGTGGAGCACATTGGTTTGAAGATAGAAGCCTTGGATTTATATATTTTTCACTTTATTGAGCACGGTGGATGGACTGTTTATTTGGAGATTTTTAATTTCTAGCACTATTCATGAACTTTTTTGGAATTTTTTTCCACAGTATTGATATATTTTTTATGTTTAATAATTTCCCTTATTTGTGGTCTATTTAATGTTTACATAGTAATTTAATTTAACTAGGGGGTAGCGTCACGTCCTTTTCATATATTTTAGCACATCAAGCACTTTGGACAACATAAATATGGGGTACCGGATGTTTTTTTTATTTATTAACAATAAAGGATCATTCTATGCTAATATTCAAACTGGGAATGCCCAATCTTCCTGCAGTCCCTTTGTATTTCTGCTGGCCAAACAGATCACAATGGTTTGTATGTGAAGAGTTATTTGGTGATTTTGTTAGATCTGTACTTTATCACAAACTTATATAGTAAATACATTTAATTTAATTTTGTCACACCGGTACTTAAGGCCTCGTACACATGGACGCTTTTTACCTCCGCATTTTTGAGCATTTTTTTCAGCTCTCCATGTTATTCAATTGCCCCATAAAAACACTAAAGTTTTTGAGCTGTAGATAGCGTTGGCGTTAGTGAGCTGAAAGCAGAATCCACGGCTAGCGCGTTCCAAGGCTGTAGCATTATGGTGTTTTTGAAACTGAGCCGGCAAAACGCTCACTAACGAGCATTAACGCTGTAGCGACGTTAACCGGCGTTTTTAGCACTGGCGTTTTCAGGTTAAAAATAGCAGAGAAATTTTTTTTAAACAAAACGCCTATTGATGCCGACGCTCACTAATGCTCATTAACACCGATACATGCCTGACGTCGGTCCCGACGTTTTGCCATTACGCCCATGTGTATGAGGCCTTAGAAGCAAAAAAATGCTGGCAGGAAGAGGTTTTTTTTTTTTTTTTTGCAGAAGCAGCTTTGCATGTTTCATCTGCCACAAAGCTTTACCTGCCTGCTGCTGGCTAAAGATGTTTAATTTTGCCAAGCAAATGTTCACTTTTAGATTAGTAAATAAGTGATGTTGTACTTACATCAACCACCCTGTTATGCCCAAGAAGAATTCCAGTGCTTCTTGATTTCCCGGGCACATGTTTGGATGCTCACCTTATCTTAGCTTCACATTATTCTAAGACAGGGGCCGCAAACTGGCGGCCCTTCAGCTGTTGCGAAACTACAAGTCCCATGAGGCATTGCAAGGTTGACAGTTACAAGCTCCTAGACATGTGCAATTCGTTTCGTTCCAAATTAATATTCGGACAAATTTTTTACTATTCCGAGATTCGGATATATCTGAATACCCAAATTACAATATAAACACATTTTACTGAATGCTCAAAATTAAAGAAAGTTTTGGAAATTCAGACCAAAATTTGAATTAAATTTTTTATTTTACTCCAGTCGAATTCTAACTGTACACATATTGCTGAAATGAAAGACTGTGTGTGTTATTATAGTACAATTCTGAAATAATGCTGTTTTAGTTAAAGTGGATGTAAACCAGATTCATTAAATTTGAGCTGGGCACATGTACCTGCGGTGTTTGCTTATCTCTCTTCAAGTCGGCTTTCTCCTGCTCCGTTCTTCTGTTATCAGCATGATAACTTCTGACAAGTTCTCTGACAACTGAGATAAAACCAGCCTGAAATTTGTGTCGGGGAGGTTGCTATAAATAGATTAGCAGAGAGCTGAACTATTCACGAAACCGCTCTGAAAGTCTCTGCCTGTCTATGCTTATGTGGAGTAGAGGTGTGTCCCTTTCCTCCAAACAGCTGTCTTGGCTGTATGCCCAGACTTCTCACTCAGTACTGGAATAGAAAATCTGTAACACGATCTGCATTAAAGCATCTAAAGAATATATAAAGCTGAAGACAGCAGATATGCATGTAAAACTTATGTAGAGAGATTTATTTCATCTCTGCGTATCATCTGTGCTGTTCACTTCACTAGTATAGGAGAGGGTTTATATCCACTTTAAGTTGATTTAAAGAGTCATTGCAATCATTTGATGACGATTTTTCTTTTGTCTGTTCTCTTTGCCGCATTCAAATCAAAAAAAAAAAAAATCTAAGGTTTTCGATTTGACCGATTCAAAATTTATCGATTCGAACAGTTCGAATAGAAAAAAAATGTATAAAATTCGAAGTAAATTTGAAAAAGACATAAAATGAATCCCGAATACAAATTGAACGAATCAACCAAATTTAACTAAACAAAATAACTAGATTAACGAATCAAAACATATTTTTTTCATCATGCCCATGTCTAATGACTCCCACAGGCAGAGGCAAGGTGGGACTTGTAGTTTCGCAACAGCTGGAGGGTGCCAGTTTGAGACCCCTGCTCTAAGAGAACATTTGTTTAGCAAAATGATTATCCTCTCCTTCTTTAGTAAATTAAGCCCTATATATTACTGAACTTGTCAATAATGTAAAATGAAAATATCAGTTTTAGTGAAGATGCCTAAAAAAAAATAACTAAATAAAATAACAGAGGCAGACTTTACTACTTCATGAAAACTGCATATCCCCTCTGGATGCTGCAGGTTTAAAATGATGCGCATGAATTCACCACACAAATATGCATTTAAACATTTAAGCAACGGTGTCTGATCCAGAGTAAAATTGCAATGGTTTATTAATAAATGCCAGTATATAATGTATCAGTGCACAGTAGAGCAGTCAAGCAGAAATTGTTTGTAAATAATATAAATTAAAAAAAAAAAATAATAATTAATATATATATATATATATATATATATATATACACACATACAACCTTTTGCTTACTCTATATTTTTAGCTTGTTTCCTTTCACTCTGATATTGTAGCTGCAACAGGTTTCCCCTTTACTTTTATCTTATCAAACTCTATCTCCATAAGACAGGACAGGAAACAATGTGACTTGAACAATAAGTATTAAAATAGAGATTCCTTACTTTCTTCTTGTGAGGCCTTCAAGTAGCCATCTTGCTGTATAGTATAGTTTTGCATAGTATAGGTTTTTGTGGGCTGGTCCAGCCTATGGGGCCACAAAGATATTTTTCTTCCCTCCGCTTTTTCTAAACCAGGCCATACATAATATGTTGTGTCTTGTGTCTATCCAACCAGTGGGGGAAATGTACTAATACTGGAGCACTCAGAATCTGATGCAGCTGTACAGGATAACAAATCAGCTAATTAAGCTTTGACAATACAACTTGGAAGCTGACTGGTTTCTATGCAGAGCTGCACCAGATTTTGCACTCTGAAGTTTTAGTAAAGTCCTTGAACAATGGCTGATTACTCAAAATATTGTCTTTAGTTCCCTGATTAAAGAAAGTAAACTAACTTGCCAATGGGACTTTCTTTGAGGAACACCAAACAATAGGTAAAAATGCCTTTTTTTTAAAAAATATTCAACAATAAAATCAATCATAGCCACATATAGTCATGTCAGTTTGCTGGACAAAATCAGTTCCTAATTCCAATGTGATATCTTATCTGTGAACATTCAAATTAACATTCCCCAAAATCATAAGTCAATACCAAGATGAAGCACATCATAGATCTCAACATGTTTCATGAATATCCATGCACTTCATCAGAAGTGGATGCTACTGACAGGGTAACCAAAGAATAAAAGATCAAGGTTTGAAATTTTAACAAAACTATTGATATTATATTTAAAATCTTTTGGAGCCCTTAGCAGATCATGCATGGCCACCATGTTAGGAAAGCCAAAGCAGTACCTTTAAATTCCCTTGTCCCTTCTGTTAGTGAAAAAAAGGTATCCTCACTGGGTTCAGCTCACACTACTCTCCAGAGGTTAGTACTGCAGTTTTTAAATTCACAGAAAGGACAAAATTGGCATGGATCCGGTCAGTGAACTCATCCCTAACACTAAGGCTTTTTTTCACCCCAACACTAACTCTACCTGTAACCTCCCCCATAACATTAACTCTCCCTACAACCCTAAACTAACCTTCCCTGTAACCCTCACACTGACATTAACTCTCCCTGTAACTCTAACACTCTTTGTATATATCCCAAATCCATAACACTGACCTCCCAGTCATCACAACCCTAACACTAACCTTTAATTTAGCCCCTATCATAATACTAACCTTCCCTATACCCCAAGAATTCTCTGTAACCTTCCCTATCACCAAACCCCTGTCTGTAACCAGATCTACAGTGCCATGAAAAAGTATTCATACCCCTTGACATTTTGCACATTTTGTCATGTTACACCAAAAACGTAAATGTATTTTATTGGGCTTTTATGTGATAGACCAACACAAAGTGGCACATAATTGTGAAGTGGAAGGAAAATGATAAATTGTTTTCACAATTTTTTCCAAATAAATAAGTGAAAAGTGTGGCCGGTATTTGCATTCAGCCCCCCTGGGTCAATACTTTGCAGAACCACCTTTCACTGCAATTACGGCTGCATTTCTGTTTGGGGATGTCTCTACCAGCTTTGCACATCTACAGATTAAAATTTTTGCCCATTTTTCTTTCCAAAATAGCTCAAGCTCTGTCAGAATGGATGGAGAGCGTCTGTGAATAGCAATTTTTAGGTCTTGCTACAGATTCTCAATTGGATTTAGTTCTGGACTTTGACTGGGCCATAACACATGAAAATGCTTTGATCTAAACCATTCCATTGTAGCTTTGGCTCTATGTTGAGGGTCGTTGTCCTGCTAGAAGGCGAATCTCCACCCCAGTCTCAAGGCTTTTACAGACTAACAGGTTTTCTTCTAAATTTGCCCTGTATTTGGCTCCATCCACCTTCCTATCAACTCTGACCAGCTTCCCTGTACCTGCTGAGGTAAATGGTGTGTTCAGGGTGATGTGCAGTGTTAGTTTTCCGCCACACATAGCATTTTTTGTTTTTAGGTCAAAAAGTTCAATTTTGGTCTTATCTGACCAGAGCACCTTCTTCCACATGTTTGTTGTGTCCCCCACATGCCTTCTTGCAAACTGCAAATGCAACTTCTTATGGCTTTCTTTCAACAATGACTTTCTTCTTGCCACTCTTCCACAAAGGCCAGATTTGTGGAGTTCACAACTAATACATGTCCCATGGACAGATTCACCCACCTGAGCTGTGGATCTCTGCAGCTCCTCCAGAGTTGCCATGGGTATCTTGGCTGCTTCTCTGATTAATGCTCTCCTTGCCCGGCCTGTCAGTTTAGGTGGACAGCCATGTCTTGGTAGGTTTCCAGTTGTGCCATACTCTTTCCATTTTTGGATGATGGATTAACAGTGCTCCGTGAGATGTTCAAAGGTTAAGATATTTTTTTTATAGCCTAACCCTGCTTTAAACTTCTCCACAACTTTATCCCTGACCTGTCTGATGTTTTCCTTGGCCTCATGATGCTGTTTGTTCACTAAGGTTCTCTATCAAACCTCTGAGGGCTTCACAGAACAGTTGTATTTATACTGAGATGAAATTACACCCAGGTGGACTCTATTTACTAATTATGGTGACTTCTAAAGGCAATTGGTTCAGCTAGATTTTAGTTAGGGGTATCAGAGTAAAGGGAGCTAAATACAAATACATGCCACACTTTTCAGATATTTATTTGAAAAACATTTTAAAAAAACATTTATCATTTTCCTTCCACTTCACAATTATGTGCCACTTTGTGTTGGTCTATCACATAAAATCCCAATAAAATACATTTATGATTTTGGTAGTAACCAGTGGCGGCTGGTGAAGTTTTTGGATGGGGGGGCGCCAGGCCCCGCCCTTCCCTGTGACCCCTCCTACTTTTAATAAGCCCCGCCCCTTATAGAATCCACCCACTCCGTCCCCTGTATTCCACATATTGTGTCAGGGGTATACAGCTCAGCATCACAGGACACAGTATACAGCTCAGCATCACAGGACACAGTATACAGCTCAGCATCACAGGGCACAGTATACAGCTCAGCATCACAGGACACAGTATACAGTGAAACAGGTGGGGGCAGTTTGCAGCCAGTGACACAGGTGGGGGCAATTATGCAGCCAGTGACACAGGTGGGGGCAATTATGCAGCCAGTGACACAGGAGGGGCACTTTGCAGCCAGTGACACAGGTGGGGCAGTTTGCAGCCAGTGACATAGGTGGGGGCAATTATGCAGCCAGTGACACAGGTGGGGGCAATTATGCAGCCAGTGACACAGGAGGGGCACTTTGCAGCCAGTGACACAGGTGGGGGCAGTTTGCAGCTGTCTCTTATA
>BLSH010081386.1:1158739-1185625 GCA_018402905.1 Glandirana rugosa
GTGACATCCGTCGTTGGTGTCTCGCCCCGTTTATCTATAGAAACTTTTAACATTTAAAACACTTTTCCTTATAACAAACATATACATTTGTCCTAAATTACAAATATAAATAAGATTATCGGAGGAAAAATTATGCACAATTGTATGACAATAGAGGAATGACCTAGGAGATGACCAGGACTTCTTCGAAATAATCTTTGCGTAACTGGATTCTCCTGTTAACAATACTTCGTTATATAGGTGAACGGTTGGCGGGTGTCATATATATGAAGTAATGAAACTACGAACTATGGCCCCAATACCGTCGTCTATAAGCGCAGCAACAACCATAAAGTGGCTGGATCTCATGGCGAATCTGCCGCTGGGATCACTATTAGCAGATGCCGAATCGCCCACAGAAAAAATGATGCCAGGGTCATGCCGCTATCTGCTGCCATAACCCCGGTATCAAGCATCAAAGTAATGAAGTATATATACTGTGGGCGGTTGGCAAGTGGATATATTGCTTCATAACAATTGTCCTCTTAGGTCAATGCGTTTCTAATAAAGCTTCTTCAGGACCAGTAGAGGATCCAGTAAGGAGATAACAGTATGTTAACACGTATTAAAAAGGAGGCTATTAGAATAAATATAAACATTAAATCCTGTTTACATATACAAACAATATTCCTTTTCACAAAATTTACAATTTTCAAAGATATCTATTTGCCCCGCTCTGTGGTTGCTGCCTACAGTGCCCCATAATTTTGCACTTTGGTATGTTTAAAAATGGTACATTTTGTGAAAAGGACTATTTTCACCCTAAATGTTTGTACTGCTAGGTACACTGTAAAGCCCTCTCCAACCAGAGCAGAAGTAAGCCTCAAATAGAGTTTAACAGGCTGTCAGCTGCAGGCCTGGATTGCTCATCTGCGCCCTCCATCTGCAGCTAAATGCTGGAGCCTCATGCACTGGGGGCTAAACCCCCAGTGTGCATGAGGCCTAAAAAATGTAAGTAGTGTATTTACAAGTTTTATACACATGACGGCTAAAAAATTTCAAAAATCACTAAAAAATAAGGCAGAGTTTGGCTTTAAGTAATCTATTCACTTGAATTATTTCCAAACAAATGCTTGCATGTTAGCAAGATTATGGGTCCAACTGAACACATACCTGAACACAATATGCACTTGATTTCAACAAGCATGATTTGTATGTATTTAGTAGTGTTCTTTCTAGAATTTACTTGCTTGGAGAGAGCATATAGCAGAGATTTCACACTGTGAGAACAATGTATTCATATCTTTCTTCCAATTCATTTCTGATACAAAAAAAACAAGTGCCCCATAAATGGTACAATGAAAGGTGAATTTAAAGCTTGTTCACCCGAGGAAGTGTTCGGGAATGAGTTATTGTCAAGGCACCAGCTATTGAGTGTTCTTGTTCAATGTTCCATGCAGATAATGTTCCTTAGAAATCAGTCGTTTTTACTGTTCATAAGTACAAAAAAGGCCCCACAAATTTTACAATGCCTTGTTGTGTCCTTTATGTGAAAGTCGCATTATTAAAATAACCTATTCAATAATCCTTCCTATTCCTGTGCAGCCACATTCTATATTATTCTACATGCAGGAACTCATTCATATAAACTGAAGGAAAAGGAAAGTGAAGGGGCTGCCCAAGGCAATAAATCATATTCCAGCTATAATTTTTTCATGCTGGTTACAAAGTCAAAGCAGAATTGGGTGACATGCTGAAGGACAAAACAAAATCCTAACATCCAAAATTTCAATCAGCTAACTTCAATAAGTGTCAATGGAAAACAAAAAAAGGGGAAAACAGCATCAAAAAGTTATATGTCAAGTGTAAACTAAATTATGAAGATTTTAGGATATATTTAGATATTGTATAGGTGATATTGAGCTCCAGTATAAATTATGGAGTTTTTCATCGCTAACCTCCTCCTGAAAATGCTCATTGCCTTGCTATTAAGATGACCCTCTAACTTCAATACTTGTCACTGACCTGGCAGCTTCCATGTTCTTCCTTTAGGAAAGGTTACGGTTACCTTTGGCTATATGTATAGCCAGAATTCTTTTTGGGGGGATAAGTAGGGAAGGGTTAAGAGCCTTAATCAGTTGTCCCATCCCTTTGAGTGCTGCCTATTTGGTCTTATAATTACCAATTCATTCCTACGGTAAAGGCATGCTCCACGCAGGGTCGGTGTCAGCATAAGGCTGCTTAGGGCACCAGGACCAGATGCGGCACAGGCAGAGCTTGAGAGGTTGCAGGGGCCACAATGGCGGGACAGGAGCGGTGGTGGAATTTACTGGAACCGATCCCTGTATTTTCCTCCTATAGCCACTGAAAGACTGCTTCTCCTCCTCTTCCTCCCGCTGGCATTAAGCTTCTGCAGGAGGAAAATACAGGGGATCAGTTCCAGCATATGTTGCCCCTCCTGTCCAGGTTCCACATCCTTCTCCTGCCCACGCCCCTTGTGTACTCCCCTGGTCCCCCCCTGCAGCGCTGCCAGCTTCCACTTCCCTCCTCTCTCACCAGTTGCTGTGGGGGATTGTTTCAAGATAGAGAGTGGGGTAATTTAATAAAATATGTCATTTACCAGTCCCTTCTTTTTCTGAATGAAGACACCTTCTCCTGTGTAGACACAAATCCTTGCACCGGCAATGTTTCCGAGTGATCATTTGAGGCTGCCATGAGTACAGCATTATTATAGGAATTAATTCAGTCGCAGTGTGCATGTGCATGACAAAGTAGCCATTTTCAGACAGGTTGTGCAGCTCCAAGGCGGGCTGTACAGTGAAGCTTGCTTAATCAGGGCTGAAGCTAAGAGGGCAGCATTCAGAGGTCTGATGGCAACTAACAGTTGTGCTATAAAGAGGTAGCACAAAAGGTTCTCAATAAAAATCAGTGGCAAGCAAAACTTGTCTCCACGGAGACACACGGTCGATCTGCTCCGCACATCTACTACACAGCGACTTCACTAGTGCAGGTGCGCCAAAATGAGCTTCCGGTCTGCAGGGAGAGGTGGAGCAGAGTGCAGATCACTCCTAGTTCCGCTTTCTCAGGCTGCAACTGGAGTTCATTTATTTATTTATTTTAGGGACTTATATAGCGCTGTCAATTTAAGCAGCGCTTTACATATATATTGTACATTCACATCAGTCCCTACCCTAAAAGGAGCTTACAATCTAAGGTCCCTAACTTACATTCATACATATACTAGGGCCAATTTAGACAGGATCTAATTTACCTACCAGCATGTCTTTGGAGTGTGGGAGGAAACCGGAGGATACCCACGCAGGCACAGGGAGAACATGCAAACTACAGGCAGGTAGTGTCATGGTAGGGATTCGAACCAGCGACGTTTTTGCTACCAGGCAAAATTGCTATCCACTACACCACTGTGCCGACCCTGGATGGGCACAGGTGAGGCTGCATTGGATGGGCACAGGTGAGGCTGCATTTATGGGCAATGGTCACACTGCAGTGATGGGCACAGGTGAGGCTGCGTTGGTGGGCACTGGTCACACCGCAGTGATGGGCACGGGGAGGCTGCGTTGGTGGGCACTGGTTACACCGCAGTGATGGGTACGGGTGGGCTGCGTTGGTGGGCACTAGTAAGGTTGCGTTGATAGGCACAGGTTAGGCTGCACTGATGGGCATGGGTGAGGCTGCACTTATAATGTTGTTGTTAATATTTATTTATGTAACTTAATTCTGCATAAAACATTTAAGTGTCATTTCATGAGAATTTATGAGGGAGTGTATAAGAGCGGGATTAGGGGGCGGGGCAACTGGTGGCGAGTAACCCTTAAGGCCTGGCTAATAGCTCAGGACTTGAAATTTGGAGCCCTGTATATACAGTATTTCACAAAAGTGAGTACACTGCTCACATTTTTGTAAATATTTAATTCTATCTTTTCATGTGACAACACTGAAGAAATGACACTTTGCTACAATGTAAAGTAGTGAGTGTACAGCTTGTATAACAGTGTAAATTTAATGTCCCCTCAAAATAACTCAACACACAGCCATTAATGTCTAAACCGCTGGCAACAAAAGCGAGTACATCCCTAAGTAAAAATGCCCAAATTGCGCCCAAAGTGTCAATATTTTGTTTGGCCACCATTATTTTCCAACACTGCCTTAACCCTCTTGGGCATGGAGTTCACCAGAGCTTCACAGGTTGCCACTGGAGTCCTCTTCCACTCCTCCATGACGACATCACGGAGCTGGTGGATGTTAGAGACCTTGCGCTCCTCCACCTTCCGTTTGGGGATGCCCCACAAATGCTGAATAGCGTTTAGGTCTGGAGACATGCTTGGCCAGTCCATCACCTTTACCCTCAGCTTCTTTAGCAAGGCAGTGGTCATTTTGGAGGTGTGTTTGGGGTCGTTATCATGTTGGAATACTGCCCTGCGGCCCAGCCTCTGAAGGGAGGGGATCATGCTCTGCTTCAATATGCCACAGTACATGTTGACATTCATGGTTCCCTCAATGAACTGTAGCTCCCCAGTGCCGGCAGCATTCATGCAGCCCCAAAACATGACACTCCCACCACCATGCTCTACTGTAGGCAAGACACACTTGTCTTTGTACTCCTCACCTGGTTGCCACCACACACGCTTGACACCATCTGAACCAAATAAGTTTATCTTGGTCTCATCAGATCAAAGGACATGGTTCCAGTAATCCATGACCTTAGTCTGCTTGTTTTCAGCAAACTGTTTGCGGGCTTTCTTGTGCATCATCTTTAGAAGAGGCTTCCTTCTGGGACGACAGCCGCTCAGACCAATTTGATGCAGTGTGCAGCGTATGGTCTGAGCACTGACAGGCTGACCCCCACCCCTTCAACCTCTGCAGCAATGCTGACAGCACTCATACGTCTATTTCCCAAAGACAACCTCTGGATATGACATTGAGCATGTGCACTCAACTTCTTTGGTTGACCATGGTGAGCCCTATTCTGAGTGGAACCTGTCCTGTTAAACCGCTGTATGGTCTTGTTCACCGTGCTGCAGCTCAGTTTCAGGGTCTTGACGATCTTCTTATAGCCTAGGCCATCTTTATATAGAGCAACAATTCTTTTTTTAAGATCCTCATAGAGCTCTTTGCCATGAGGTGCCATGTTGATCAGTATGAGAGAGTGAGAGCGATAACACCAAATTTAACACACCTGCTCCCCATTCACACCTGAGACCTTGTAACACTAACAAGTCACATAACACCGGGGAGGGAAAATGGCTAATTGGGCCCAATTTGGACATTTTCACTTAGGGGTGTACTCACTTTTGTTGTCAGCCGTTTAGACATTAATGGCTGTGTTGAGTTATTTTGAGGGGACAGCAAATTTACACTGTTATACAAGCTGTACACTCACTACTTTACATTGTAGCAAAGTGTAATTTCTTCAGTGTTGTCACATGAAAAGATAGAATAAAATATTTACAAAAATGTGAGGGGTGTGCACACTTTTGTGAGATATTGTATATAAACCTTAACCTGAGTCTCTGAATAAACATACATTATATCTGCTAAAAAGCTTGCTTTAAAAAGCACAAGGGCAATCAGTGCTTCAGTGACTTTTTAACAGTGCTTCTATTGTTTACTGAATGCCAATGGAGACATAAAAATAGATTTGACCTAATCAGCCAAATGCCTTTCTGAAGCTGTGTGTGTTCCTTCCACCATCGTCTCCTTTTACAGTACAGCTTTCGCCAACTTAGGTTTGATATACTCATCTAACATTGTCTATGTTTTACGCCTATCAGTAGTCTCAGCTTCATTAGATGATCTGTACTTTTAAAAGATTATTTTAGAAGAGATGCCAGTATGTCCTGTAAAACATATAAAAGGGAATGTCTAGTGGCTTTGTACCTATTTCCTCTTTATTTATTAGGGTTAAGACTAAAACAGGAAAATATGAAAACATTTTTATATTATTTAGTCTTCTATTTGGTCAGCAGGTGAAGTGTAATTCCTTATCAGAAAGTTGGTTCCAGACAAGGCAAGGCTGAAGGCAAGGAACTGCTGCTTTGCCATCTATTTAGGTACCCCATAGTGCTATGGGAATCCTTCATTGTATTAAATGTGCATTTCTAAAACAAAGACTGTATATAACAGGCATATTATAAAATATACCAGTTTAAAAATTGTTTAAAAACATTTAGAAAAATTAAAATAATATTGACCCAAAACCATTATACTGTCATTTCCACTTAAAGAGGACCTGTGCTATGCCCAAAAAAGGCAAACAGTGGGCAAAGGACTAGTCACCAGTATTGCTTGGATCTCCTTGAAGCTAAACATTTCCCCATTACTGAAATTTCCACATTGCTGAATGGTACAGAACTGGTCCAGGCTCTGAAAAGATTTCGACTATATGGTCGGGATCAACCCAGAAGCCTGTGATCTTCTGAGAGCCTGAGCCAGCCACTCCCATCCCCTCCACAGCCCAGCACTCCAGTGAGCATTGGAGGGGCAGAGCACAGAGCTGGTGACTGATAGAGCGAGAACCGAGTGATCGGCGGTGTTTGATCATTCAGTTCTCACTGCAGAGCCAGCAGGGGATCGGTGCTGAATTTATCTATGCGAGTTTAAATGTTTGGTTTTTATGAAAGTCCATACTACTCTTATAATAAATGAGTCCCAATACACTTTTCACTTTAAAAGCTGTTTTTTAGCAGTCAAGTACAGTATAGTTTTGTGCAGCCATACCTCAAAATGACGTCAGTGTATCATGGGAACGATAAGTAAAAGTGGATTGGGTTGGCTTTAGGGAGATTCTGTCACATTGAAGGTTCCCATTTCATCCTGATCTTCCTAAACAGCATGCTTGTTCTCAGAAAGTGTCTTAAAAAGTAATAAAGCCAATTACAGCCAGGCGACTAGCATTTTCACATTGCAGTCAGCATTGTCAGTCTCTGTAATTCTTTTCTCACAGATTTTCTTTAATCCTTCCTTTCAAAATAAGGAATAGTTTGAATGACAGTATATTCATATCTTTAAAATCAGTTGCACCTCTAGGATGTAAATAAGTAATCCCCACAGCCAAAAGCTGTTTTAATTGCAGAATTTTCCCCCCTACTTTGCTAAGCTGCCAAGCAAGTGTTCTTTTATAGTCTACCTTTGTCTCTTAAGATTTTCAGAATATATTCTTAACTTTGTTCCTCTGCATCATAAAGATTTCATAAAGTCAGCTTCGAAATCTGAACTTGAAAGGTGGTAGGTTATTTTTTGTTACGTTTGAATAAAACGTGCAAGGACTTCACTACCGTGAGCTAGAACTTTGTGCTATGGTGTATGCCTCTGATAAAGCTAGAAACATATTTTATTAAAAATAAAATATAACACTCTTTGTTTATTTTAACTAATAGCATTGGTCTGCTATCAATAACAGAGGTTTTATGGAAATTTTTCAAAGAAAAACTGAAAATTTACAGAACACCTGGTGCCCGGTCATCTCTATGACCCTCGGAGACTGGAAGAGAGGTCATGACGTCACTTCCGACGCCAGCAGATGTAAACGCTGCCGTTTTTTGCTGGGAGGCTTGAGATTGCTTTTTTTTTTTAGTTCAGGCTTCCCAGCATAGAGCAGAGAGGTGGGAATTTATGGACCCCAGATCTCTCTGTAAAGAGGACCTGTCATGCCCTATCCCTATTACAAGGGATGTTTGCATTTCCTTGTAAAAGAAATAAAAGTAATAAAAAAAATTAAAGGAAAAGTGTAAAAATAGAAAAATAAGTTTAAAATCAACAGTAAAAATTATTTTTAAGCACCCCCCCCACCCCCTCGTGCTCGCACGCAGAAGTGAACGGATATGTACGTCGCGCAAGCATATGTAAACAGCGTTCAAGCCACACATGTGAGGTATCGGCATGAACGTTAGAGCAAGAGCAATAGTTCTAGTGGAAGACTCCTCGGTAACTCCAAGGCCCCTTTCACACTTGTGCACCCTGAAAGTCGTGCGATTTTGCCGCAATTTTACAACTCTTTGCCGCGATTGTGGTGCAACTTTAAGCATTGCCTGTATAATATTGAGGTATTGCATCAAATTCGGACCAAAGTAGTGCAAGGACTACTTTGAAGTCGCTGCAACTTGAAGTTGCACAGATATGAATGGTACTCATTGGAAATCATGGGGTATGACTTGTCATGTGACGTTGTAGTCCCAAGTCGCAGGACAAGTCACACAAGCGCGAAAGGGGCCTAAACTGGTAGCCTGCAAACATTTAAGCGTAGCCTATGGAGATTTTTAAGTACCGAAGTTTGCCGCCATTCCATGAGTGTGAGCAATTTTAAAGTGTGACATGTTAGGTATCTATTTACTCTGTGTGACATAATCTTTCACATGATACAAAAAATTGGGCTAACTTTAGTGTTTTGCTTTTCTTTTAGTTCATGAAAGTGTTTTATTCCAAAAAAATTGTGTTTTTTCCAAAAAAATTGCTGCGCAAATACTGTGTGACATAAAAATTGCAATGACCACAATTATATTCCCTAGGGTCTCTGCTAAAAAAAATATATAATGTTTGAGGGTTCTAAGTAATTTTCTTGCAAAAAACAAGGATTTATACATATATGATGTCAGAGTTAGCCCGGATGGCAAGTGGTTAAATTGCAATTTGTTATTTTCAATGCAAAAGTTAAGCCCCACCACCTAATGGAGATACCCCTGCCACCTATACTAGGTAATCCCCATTTCTCACCTTGAAAGCAGTATTAAACCCAAGACAAAAAATGTAATATATTGCAGCTTACCAAGCATAAGATGTGGTGGCTGCATCAGTTTTCTTTTCTTTGGCTTTTTTCCCTCTGTTTTCATGTGGTGATCTGGCCAGTAACACATCTCCTGTAATAGAGTACCCCCATTCTGGATGAAAGAGCACAGGGGGCATACAAGCAGATCATTCTGTGTACCCCTGCTGGTGTTAAATGGTTTCTTCTCATCCCTGTAACTGATACATTCTGCTGGACAGCTTGTTCTTTTGAAAAACAACAGAATTACTGGCTGGTAAGCTGTAATATTATAAATGTTTGCTCTTAGGTTTAATACTGCTTTAAATTTTGACCCTCCTGCATATGACACAATGAAAAAGTTAGGTTGCGGAAAGGTTGTGTTGGACAGTTAAAGCAGTGCTAATGTCTAAATATTTTTTTTTCTTAATATATTCTTTGCATTAAGTTAAAAAAGGTTTCACTACATGTCGTACCTTCCCCTTAATTTCATGTCACCTCTCCAGCGCTATCTCTTACTCCAGTATCAATCCCTTTACTTCCCGTTTTCACAGGCTGAGCAGAGCAATAGGCTCCTACTTAGACATGTGCAGAACAGAAAAATGAGTTTCATTTCGTTTTGGATAGATTCCTTATGTTGCTAATTTTGTTTCATTGATTTGTTTTGGAATTTGTTTAGTTTCATTTAGTTTCATTTTGTTTAGTAATTTTCTAACAAATTCCAAATTTTCAGAACGATTCAATAATTTTTCGTCCAATTCAAATCCTGTGTGAAGAATAGCTGGTTGTTAAGGAGCGGCCCAGGAAGCCGGTCGCAGCATCCTTAACAACCTATGACTCATCATCTGTCAGCGGGCTTCCCAGCTGCCAGCTGAGATGTAACCAACAGAATGCTGGCAATGAAAAATGCAGAAAAGAATCAGCGTGGGAAAAAGTTACAAACATGTAACACTTACCTGCTCTGTGCATAGGTTTTGCAAGTGGCTTGCTGTGCTGCCATGGCTATTTGTAGTGACTTTATAGAAATAATATAGAGTTTGATTTTTAGACCATATGTTATAAGTCTAGGTGACACTGAATTATCTGGCACCTCATCCCCATAGTGTAAGAAATTTAGGAAAGAAGGGAATTGGGATTATAACGGTGCCAAGGTAGAAAAGTTACAATAATGTTAATAAAATATAATGAATTTTATTGACACATGTTAAAAAATATAAAGTATCATTAAAACAGTACATATATTAGTACTTAATTTCTGCACAGGTAATCATAGCATAACGTTGTTGGGTTTGCGTGGGGTCACACAATGATGTAGTTCCAACATGTTTTGCCTGTGAAGGCTTCTTCAGGGAACTGTGCACCCCTTTAAACTTTAAATAGCTCTAATTCCAACAGAGGGACATATGCCCATGCTTGTCACATGGGGGAAGGAGTGCCGCATGTCCACAGTGGACAAATAAATGTCCAGATATTGAATTGGACTAGAATGGTCAAAAAATACACACAATGTTAGAGAATGTCAGGTGGAATCATATGGAGGTTAGAAAAATTGACACCCAGAGCATACATCATGCCTTAGGGATATCCACCAACTTGGCATCTCTCCGGCTCCAGAGATGCAGACATTGATATACTACAGAAATCTAAGCTTCCTTGGTTTTACCGCAAGAACCTTTATAGATAGATGTAAGCAAAATACTTGCTAAGGGGACACTCGTGTGTGCCCGCTCCTAAGTCCATTGCAGCTTGACCCTGCCCCCCAATCCCTCCTCAGTGGCTGTGACTGATAACAGCAGGAGCCAATGGCTTCTACTGCTGCCTCTCTGTCCAATGAGGAGAGAGAGAGAGAGCTGGGAGAGCCACTGCTCTCGTGCATATGGCTGGAATTAGATTGGGCTCAGGCAAGTATAAGGTGCGGGGGGGGGGGGACTCGGGGAGCTGCTTGTAGAAGGTTATTTTTTAACTTAATGCAGATAATTCATTAAGGTATAAATCTTGTACTTTTATAACCACTTTAAGTAAACAATATGAAAGCATTCAGGCCAAAGTAAGCCTCAAAGGCTTTACAACGGCTGTGGGTTTCAGTTCATACACCATACTTGCTGTCCTCTGGAAAACTGGCAGGTCACTAGTAACAACTTCAAATATATTAATGGTAAAAAAGTCAGGTCTGAGCACGTAGGCCCTTTAAAAAAAAAATCTAGAGTGCGTGTGTCACGATCAGGCGTCCGGCTTGGAGACCAGTTGCTATAGCAGTTGCAGGACTACCACTGACCAGCAGAACAGGTACACAGGTAGTCACCCTAGCAGATGACACAGGCTCACCTGAGGTGCGGAGTCTAAGTACTAACCAATGTTCACCAGAGCTCCTGATGGTGGAGATGGATTTAGCTGCGTGTTAGTACCAGGTTGCGGTCCTCAGGATTGCCCCACCAGGGTGTTAGCAAGCCGGGGTCCAGTAGCGGATGAACAGATAAGGATCAAACAGGAGCGTGGTCAGTAAACAAGCCAAAGGGTCGGTAACGAGTAGTTGTAGGTTGGGATCAGGCAGTAGAGTAGTCGAGAAACAAGCCAAGGGTCGATAACGTATGGTAGCAAAATAAGGACAGCAGCAGGGAAGACAAGGCACTGGCTGAGAAAGCACAATAACCTGGCAAAGAGGAAGTGCAGAGACAATGCTTATATAGGAAGTTCATGGGAGGAGCAAGGAGTTCAAGGTTCAACAGCAATCAAGACATAAGGCAGGGTTGTCTAATGGATCAGGCAGAATACCCAACAGATCAGGCAGGGAGCTGTCCAGCATCCCAGATAGCTCAGTGAAAAGGATCAATGCCAGACACAGAAGAGGTCCCAGGTTCGATCCCAGGTCCTAACAGCGTGACTGGGGACAAAGAGAAAGCAAACTTATTAAATACTTTCCTGACGGGGACAAAGAGAAAGCAAACTTATTAAATACTTTCTTCAGCTCTGTGTATACAAAGGAGCACAGGGGGAGCTCATGCCCATAATGGGGGTGGTAGTGACATAGCCCCAAATGATCCACAATGGCTCAAAAGTGAAATGGTCCAGAAGTATTTAGACATAATAAAGGTAGATAAAGCACCTGGGCCAGATGGCATCCATCCAGGGATCCTAAAGGAAGCTCTGTAATTTCAAAGCCATTGTATGTAATTTTAGGGAGTCCTTAAAAGGGCTGGTGCAAGGATTTTTGACACCCTAGGCGAAAACTCATTTTGCCACGCCCCCCCCTTTGCTCCACACCTGACTCCACTCCTTTTTTCCTGCCCAGCCTGATCAGCATCAATCAAATGCAGCCTGATCAGCGCCAATCAAATGCAGCCTCACCTTTTTTTGAAAAGTCCGGGTTCGGGTCCCGGACACCCAAAAGTTCGGTACGGACCCAAACTTTACAGTTCGGGTTCGCTCAACTCTATTCACAAGATAACAGTTGCCATTCATGCTATAAGGCAGTTTAACTGTTGTTGTCTTCAATTTCAATTTTCTGCACGGGTCAAACAGTTTGTGGCAGGTACTTCTATACAACATGTATTTAGTAGATACATGCTTTCTCTTGCCATGATTCCTTTGTTAGAATATGTATTTTGTTAGTAGTACACCATGCCCTAGAAAAGCAACTGCTTTTATTGCCTATAGAATGGCCTATTGTGGTTTTGGTCGACTGGATTTTTTTTATTTATAGGCAGTTGCTGAATACTCATGTAGATTGAAGGCTAGGTGGCAATGTCTCAACTTAAAGTGATAGTTAAGTCAGGATTTTTAAAATCTGCTGACAGGCAGGGGTTTTTTTTAGCAGAAAAGAACCTAGTGGTCTCTTCTGTCATAAATGTATCCCCTGCCTGTCAGTGATAATGTTATTTGAGCGGGAGTGATGTCACTGCAGCCCAGCCATTCAAGCGGCTGAAGATAGAAAACCCGGAAGGAAGACCGGACAAAGATGGATGCACCAAGGACAAGAGGAAGCCATGACAGCCCAGTGCCGGGACTGGCATTTTTATTTTGAAAGCAAGACTTTACCAACGCTTTAAAGAGGATGGCGATGTAAAGGCAGTGTGTACCTTCTCATTTAGCTTGTTTAGTTGAACGTTGAAGCTGGGAACCCCATAATTAGGTCTGTAACTCAGATCTCAGCAGTAAATAGCTGAAACAAAGGAGTACTAACCTTGAACTTGGCCCTTGCTTTTTGCAAAAGGGTATACACAAAACACAATTTTAAGCTTTTTTTCCCTACACCTAAGCATGCATAATACACAAATAAAGAAAATGTATGGAAACACATTGGGGGGAATTCAATAAAGCTTCGGCGCCACTTTTCTGGAGTCGATCCCTCTTGTTAATGTATAGCACCAAATTCATGAAACATCAGCAACACTTCTGGTTCTCACAGCAACTTGAACACCAAATTCAGGTAGTTCTGAAATGTGCTGCTTTTACATTGTAACGCACTAATCCCAATGCACGCCTTCCTGTAGAAATGGCTGTGCATCAAAGTAGGTTCTGTAGTGATCAACGGCTGGAACTGTTTTAAGTCAAAGCAAAAAATGTCACCAGCACACCAAGGATCTCCGGAGTGGGTCCAAAGTTTTAATCAGCGATCACATTGCTAAAAGCAGATTGCACATGACACATGCCTGATGAAGGGGTCCTGCAAGGCTCCAAAAGCAATCTGCTGTAACAATGTGATCGCTGATTAAAACTTTGGACCCACTCTGGAGATCCTTGGTGTGCTGGTGACATTTTTTGCTTTTACATTGTGTCGCATTGAATACGCCACTTCCACAGTGTCAATGTACATATTCGCCAGCACACCAGGAATCTTGAGTTATTGTCCAAAGGTTTTTATTGCAGATAGATCACATCATAAGTACAAGTGCAACTTTTCTGAGCCACGCAGGACCCCTTCCTCAGGCATGTGGCATGTGAGGAAGGGGCCCTGCGTGGCTTTGAAACGTTGCACTGACTGGTATCCAGCTGGTAATCGCTGCAGCACCCATTACCGATGAGCCTAGTTTCCAGGAAGGTGTGCGATTGGAATATTGATAAGACTTTCACATTGTGTCACATTGAATGCGCAGAGTGTAAAAGTGGAGCTAAATAAGACCAACTCTTTTGGCATATAGAGAGAAAAACCGGCTCAGAAAGATTTTGCAAGCGTCTCTAATGCATTCTAAAAGTAACTCAGCATGAGCCAAATTCATGTACAAGTTTTATAGAGGTATATGATTTTGACACATTCTTCATCGCTTTTAGAAATGCATGAGAGACACTTTAGCAAAATCTATCTGCACTGGTCTTTATGAAGCTTCCTATGCTTTTACTAAGGCAGTACAAGAAGCAATTAAAATGCCAAGGGCTGGAACCCATAGCTACCCACCACAGTCCCCTGTCATCAGTTTAGATCAGTTAGAACAAAGAAAAAAGTTTTCTGATTGTCTGTCATGGGTTACTGCACTTTTGCATCTTGTTGGCTACCTTAATATAATTAGTCTGTCTCTGTAAGGAATATATAAACCGTGCACCAACATGTATCAGTGCTGGATTACCAAGAAATAGCATGTTTTAATCATATTCCTATTTTATAAAAGGAAACTTCGAAAGAACCCGAAGTTTTAATTTTTTTTTTTATAACAAACCCCTACAGAATACAATATAGGCTAATTTACATTACTAATGTATTCTGTTATCTCTACCCAAGCATCTGTCAAATACAATTTGCAGGCTTCATTTATTTTCATCTGGGGTATAGAGCGATATCGGAACACAAAATTCTAAAGATACTGCTTTATCCAAATGGGACATGATTGTAAGGATATCTAGAGAGATAAGGTCATGCAGCTTATTGTGCAAGTTACATTCATATCTCCGAATTTAATTAATTTGAAGAGCATCAATTTAAATTAATTTAGACAGTTTGAACTTCAGATTCAAAAAGTTTACAGCTGCTGCCATTTAAAAGGCTTAACGCCTGCCATAAATTAGTAGAGATCATCCCACAATGTGAGTGTTTATAGCAGTTACTTGCATTATTCTTCCTTTATATGGACTAGGAATGATCTAATCGGTAAACTGTGGGACACCAGTGTCACCATTACTAGCCATTTTCTGTATTGGATGTTTCATCCAGGATTTTTTTCATATCTACAATTTATGAAGAAAATAATCAATGTAAAGTGTACCTGGACTCAAGAAGTATAACCTTATGTCTCATTCACTCAGGTATACCGATTCATACACCTGTGTGAAGGGCTGTCTTCAGTCACCCAGGATGCACAGCCTGTGGAATTCAATGACAGCTTAGCTACAGGTCCAATGCATTGCTCATGGCGCAGGCAGACTGCTGGTCGGTGTCTCATCAAACAACTATCAGCAATACTACTTCCAGTACAGTGCATATTTGAATGTTAAAATGTATTATAAATTGCACTATAACATACTTTTACAGTTAGGGGTCTATAAGATCTGAGGTATTGTTTGCTATATATTTGGCCAACATTCACCCCAAACTCAAGAATAATTGACTTGCTCTGCAAACAGAACTTCCAAGCTCAAACAGAATCCCTCCACCTTGAAAAATATGTGAATTCATCTCCACCACATATATACAGTTGTATGCAAAAGTTTAGGAACCCCTGACAATTTCCATGATTGTCATTTATAAATATTTGGGTGTTTGGATCAGCAATTTCATTTTGATCTATCAAATAACAGAAGGACACAATAATATTTCAGTAGTGAAATTAGGTGTATTGGATTAACAGGAAATGTGAAATATGCATCAAAACAAAATTAGACAGGTGCATAAATTTGGACACCCCAACAGAAAAATCACATCAATATTTAGTAGAGCCTCCTTTAGCAGAAATAACAGCCTCTAGATGCTTCCTATAGCCTGTAATGAGTGTCTGCATTCTGGATGAATGTATTTTGGACCATTCCTCCTTACAAAACATCTCCAGTTCAGTTAGGTTTGATGGTTGCCGAGCATGGACAGCCCACTTCAAATCACCCCACAGATGTTCAATGATATTCAGGTCTGGGGACTGGGATGGCCATTCCAGAACATTGTTCTTGTTCCTCTGCATAAATGCCCGAGTAGATTTTGAGCAGTGTTTTGGGTCGTTGACTTGTTGAAATATCCAGCCCCGGTGTAACTTCAACTTTGTGACTGATTCCTCAACATTATTCTCAAGAATCTGCTGATATTGAGTAGAATCCATGTGGCCCACAACCTTAACCAGATTACCAGTACCAGTACTGGCCACACAGCCCCACAGCATGATGGAACCTCCACCAAATTTTACTGTGGGTTGCAAGTGTTTTTCTTGGAACGCTGTGTTCTTTTGCTGCCATGCATAACGCCCCTTGTTATGACCAAATAACTCAATCTTTGTTTCATCAGTCCACAGCACCTTATTCCAAAATGAAGCTGGTTTGTCCAAATGTGTGTTTGCATACCTCAAGCGACTCCGTTTGTGGGTGTGTGCAGAAAAGTCTTTTTTCACATCACTCTCCCATACAGCTTCTCCCTGTGCAAAGTTCGCTGAATTGTTGAACGATGCACAGTGACACCATCTGCAGCAAGTTGATGTTGTAGGTCTTTGGAGGTGGTCTGTAGGCTGTTTTTGACCATTCTCACCATCCTTCACCTTTGCCTCTCCAATATTTTATGTGGCTGCCACTTCTGGCCTTAACAAGAACTGTGCCTGTGGTGTTCCATTTCCTCCCTATGTTCCTCACAGTGGACACTGACAGCTTATATCTCTGTGATAACTTTTTGTAGCCTTCTCCTAAACCATACTGTAGAACAATCTTTGTTTTCAGGTCATTTTAGAGTTGTTTTGAGGCCCCCATGTTGCCACTCTTCAGAGGAGAGTCAAAGAGAACAATAACTTACAATTGGCCAACTTAAATACCTTTTCTCATGATTGGATGCACCTGTCTATGAAGTTCAAGGCTTAATATGAGCGCACTAAACCAATTGTGTGTTCCAATTAATCAGTGCTAAGTAGATACAGGTATTCAAATCAACAAAATGACAAGGGTGCCCACATTTATGCACCTGTCTAATTTCGTTTTGATGCATATTGCGCATTTTCTGTTAATCCAATAAACCTAATTTCACTACTGAAATATTACTGTGTCCTTCAGTTATGTGTCGTAGTGACAATCCTCCTGGTTCAGGCTGTCATCACCGATCACTTGCCCCGGAAGAAGTCCTCTAGTGACGAAACCGATCGGGTGGAGTTACAGATCCATGTCCATCAGTGTAAGCGATCACCATTTTGCATACTGGACTTTATTGCTTTTTTCTTTTTGTTTTATGCTGAATTTTAGCCTGGACTATGCAAGTGCAATACTTGTAATAAAGCTAACTCGTAAGAGGTTTAACACTATTAGTGCTTATCTCTTTGTTGGGATATACCATCAATGATGCCAGCCTGAAGCAGTAGGTTTGTCGCTAGCCATTATAATAGGATCAAACTTTCAATTTATTGGGATTGTATTTTCTCTTTCTTTGTATATTTATTGCAGTTTAAATATTTTTTTCTCTTCTAGAAATATTCTATTAACCACAATAACGAGATCTTCAGGGCCATATTTAGAAAATACGCCACCCTAGGCTCACCTGAATGAGGACATCCTTCTATAATAGCTCCACTCCTTGTGTCACGTGATTCTTGTAGTTCAAATTAAAGATAAAATGTGCTAAAATGTGCTTGAGGCAATGTGGGATTTGTTTCATATGCATAGCTACTTTTAACAGTACAGATCATTAGTCATCAGAAAATAAAGATCATTTCATGTTTCTTGACGTGGTAATAACATGACATTGTTGATAATGATTAGGGCTAAGCTTATTTTAGGGTTAGTATTAGGGTTCCTCAATAGCTAGGTCATGTTCACAGCTAACCTTCAAGAAACTTTCAGGCTGGGTTCACACTGATGCAAATTGAATGTGGGTTTTCTGCATCCAATTTGCATGTCAGGAGACTGTGTACAGCTCTCTATGGAGCCGACTCACACATCTCCAGAGAGCTCCGGTGCAAATTGCACAGAACCCCTGTACGTCTTCTGGTCCGTTTCAGGTCTGAATTCAGCCAAAATTTTGGGCCGAAATTGGACCAGAAACGGTGAACAGAGACGCACCAGACCTCTGCTGGTAGCCAATCCGTGCTGCAGTGTTAACCCAGCCTTGAGGCTGGGTTCACACCTATGCGAATTGAATGCAGCTTAAACCGCATCCAATTTGCAGACCATGCGAAAACATGTTGTTTTCAATGGGTCTGGTTCACATATGTACATTGCATTCGCACTCCGCATTGTGCAGCACCATGGCAGTTGAAGTCAAACAGAGGCCAAGATTCCTTGCTTCCTTGGCTGAAAACAATAGGAGGGTTTAGTTCTGTTTTAAAGTTGTATTAAAGTAATTATTTTTCCCAAACTCAATATTTTTTTTGCATAATATTTTTTACTAGAAAATAAGTACAAAAATAAAAACAAAAAACAAAACATAATACCAAAGCAGGACCCCTTAAAGGTATTAGCACAGGTGTTAGAGTACTCAAGAAAGTCAATGGGCTATCATTGGCCAAGTGTGTCCAACCATAATTGTAGGGTCCAAACCACCTTGAATACAGGTTGTTACAGTACAAAACCAAGATAACAATACAAAAGAAACGCATGAGCAGAAACAGACACCACATCGGAAATGTAAAATGAGTACACATTCAAAGCTGGTTCCCCAGGTATCTTCTGGTAAGCAGTAGTATCACAATCTCAGAATACTACACAAAAAAACAGCAAGAACAGTGCACATGTTTGAAGTCCAGAGGAAACTCCTTCAAGTCCGCAACAAAAGGGGAAAGAAAAAAAAGGGGGGGGAGGGGGAAGGGGAGCGAGAAGGGTAAAGTAAGCGATAGGAAAGGAAGATGAGTAACAGTGGTTGCCATTAAGGATGGGCCAAACCCCCCCCCCCCCCCCCTTCGGTTCGCTGCAGAACTTCCGAACAGGGGAATGCCCTATCCAGAACAGCGAACCTCACTGAAGTCTATGGGAGCCGAACTAGCAAAATCAAAAGTGCCCATTTTGAAGGCTTATATGCAAGTAATTGGTCATGAAAGGGGTATGGGGGTCTGGGTCCTGCCCTGGGGGTCATGTATAAAAAAAAAAAAAAAAGATAGTTTTTTTATGAGTAGTGATTTTAACCACTTGCCGACCGCCAACCGCAGGTTGACGGCGACAAGGTGGTTCGTTATCGCAAATCGCCGTCATACGACGGCGGCTGCGATAACGCGCACTGTGAGCACGCGCGCGCCGCCGGAGGTGTTCAGGGAGGGCCAGGGAGCGGGTGCGCCGGCTACCCGTGATGGCCCCCCCGGAGTGAAGGAACGGAGGTCCGTGTATGTAAACACGGACCTCCGTTCTGTGAAGGGGGAAGGGCTGTGATCACAGCCTTCCTGTATACGGAGGCTGTGACCACTTCCCTTCCCCAGCTAGGACAGTCCCCCCACAGTTAGAACACGCCCAGGGAACATAGTTAACCCTTAGAGCGCCCCCTGCAGGTTAACCCCTTCACTGCCAATGGCATTTACACAGTAATCAGTGCATTTTTATAGCACTGATCGCTGTATAAATGCCAATGGTCCCAAAAAAGTGTCAAAATGTTCCGACATGTCCGCTGAAATATCGCAGTACCGCTAAAAATCAACAGATCGCCGCCATTATTAGTAAAAAATTAAAAAAAAATAAAAACCCCAAAAATGAATTCTCATCTTCCGTAAACGCGACCACTTTTGCGCAAACCAATCAATAAACGCCGATTGCGATTTTTTTTATCACAAATATGAGGAAGAATATAAATCGGCCAAAACCGATGAAAAAAAAAGTTTTTTTATATTTTTTTTTGGATTTGTATTTTAGCAAAAAGTAAGAAATTTGGGTTTTTTTGCAAAATTGTCGCTCTTCTTTTGTTTATAGCGGCGATCAGAAATGACGCAGAGGTGATCAAATACCACCAAAAGAAATCTCTGTTTGTGGGAAAAAAAGGACGCAAATTTTGTTTGGGTGCAACGTCACACGACCGCGCAATTTTCAGTTAAAGCGACGCAGCGCCGAATCGCAAAAAGGGCTCCAGTCCTAAAGCTGGAAATCCTTCCGGGGCTGAAGTGGTTAATGATGCTTAAAATGAAAAATTCCTTTAAATATCCTGCCTGGGGGGGTGGGGTGGGGGGGTGTCCCTTTAGTCTGCCTGTAAAGCGGCACATCATGTATACAATATGCCACAGTAGTAATGATATTTATAAAGGAAAAATGTCATTTTAAACTTGCTCACGGCTGTAATGTATTGCTGGCTCCCGGCAATATAGATTTTTAGAAAATGGAAAAAAAAAACGGCACGGGGCCCCCCTTAGTCCATACCATTTTTTTTTTTATAAATGTCCCCCTGGGCAGGACCCAGACCCCCATACCCATTTTATGGCCAATTACCCCTTTTATGGCACTTTTTAGTTTTTATTCAGCTGTCAGTGGGGAAACCCATTGACAGCTGATGACTCATCGTTTGTTAAGGATGCCGCGACCGGGTTCCCAGCCCCGATCCTTAACAACCAGCTTACACTGTGCACTGATTGGGCAAAGCTTTGCCAATCAGGGCACAGAATCCACTGTGCATTGCTCAGTGTATTGCAGGGTGTTCATCGGGGTGAAAACCCTGCAAATTCGGGTGTTCGGCGAACAACCGAACAAGCAAATGTACGACCCGAACTCATGCTCGGGCCGAACCGTTCGCCATCCCTAGTTGCCATGTATGGTCAGGCCATGACGCGCTTCAGAGAATGGCCACCCCTTCTTCCAGGCCCATTCATCAATAGGCAAAGTTGTGGTATATCAGCTCCTCCAGTCTGTTCAAACGAATAAACCATTCCTTCACACTAGGAGGGCGAGGTGTCCATCCAATGCACAAAATAGGTACAGTACATTGTACAAGCAACTACGAATTCTATATTATTTTCTTTCTTGGAGCTTCCTTATTTAAGCGCTTGCCGACTGGCTCGCGTACATTTACTGCTGCAGAGTGGCAGCATAGTGAAAATCGCCGGCGGTGCACTCTTGTGCCCGCCGCATGCTGCGTGAGTGTGGCCGCAGGTCGAGCGGACTCAATGTCTGCTGGCGACCCGCAATTGTCTACTACAGAGGAAGAACAGGGAAGCACCGATGTAAACACGGCGGTTCCCCGTTCTGTCATGCGGCATGACAGTGATCTACTGATCCCTGTCATCGGGATCAGTTAGATCTGTCAAGCCCCTGCCAGCCCAGCCCTCCACACAGTTAGAACACGCTGAAGGAACACATTTACACCCTCGATCGCCCCTTAGTGTTAACCCCTTCCCTGCCAGTGACATTTATACAGTAATCAGTGACTATTTTTAGATCTGATCGCTGTATAAATCTCAATGGTCCCAAAAAGTGTCAAAAGTGTCCGATCTGTCCGCCACAATATCGCAGTCCCTATAAAAGTCACAGATCGCCACCATTACCAGCAAAAAAATAAAAATAATAAAAATGCCATAAATCAATTCTTATAGTTTGTAGACGCAATAACTTTTGCGCCAACCAATCAATAAACGCATATTGCAATTTTATTTACCAAAATATGTAGAAGAATACATTTAAATCTAAACTGATGAATACATTTTGTTTTTTTACATTTTTTTTGGATATGTATTATAGCAAAAAGTAAAAAATATTGTTTTTTTAAAAAAATTTTCGCTCATTTTTTGTATATAGTGCAAAAAATAAAAACCGCAGAGATGATCAAATACCACCAAAAGAAAGCTCTATTTGGGTACAACGTCGCGCGACCGCGCAATTATCAGTTAAAGCGACGCAATGCCGAATCGCAAAAAGTGCTCTGGTCAGGGATAAATCCTTCCAGGGCTAAAGTGGTTAATTGTCCCCTGGCCACAGTATTACATTCCCGTTCTCTCATTGTTCCTGTTCCGCTGAGACCTATAGAAAGCTGTATGTGTCTCCCACTCTGTTCTACAACTCCTCATGTACCTGTTCAGAGCACCACATGCACAGCCAGCATGAGAGGGACGCAGTACAAAAGCCATGCCTCTCCTCCTCAACAGCAAAGATTGACAGCGGCACTGGTTGTGTGCGTGAATCTCTGAACAGCTTCACATAGGGTAGTAGTACAAAGAAGGAGCATGCACATTACAGAGATAAAAACAGGACTCTGTAGGTCCCAGAGGCACAGGGAACACAGAGGAAAAGGGAATGTAGCAGTGCAGCCAGGAAATAATTGCATTTACAAAAAGTAGTCTGTAGTGGAAACACTGATTAGGGCAGTGGTTCTCAACTCAGACAATACGAAAACTGGGAACATGTTACATGAGGCTAGTAGACATGAATGCTATTACCCTAATCCAGTGGTTCTCAACTCCGGTCCTCGGGACCCACCAACAGGCCAGATTTTCAGTATTACCTTGGGGAGATGCAGACTAGAATACTGCAATCACTGAGCAGCAATATCACCTGTGATGCATTTCAGTTATCCTGCAAACCTGGCCTGTTAGTGGGTCCCGAGCACCAGAGTTGAGAACCACTGGATTAGGGTAATAGCATTCATCTCTACTAGCCTCATGTGACATGTTCCCAGTTTCGTATTGTCTTCTGCAGCATATCCCTAGCCAACAAAGTAACATGTCCACACTCTCTGACCCTCATTTCCTCTATTAGGTTGGCAGTTCTGAAAGTGCTCTCAAGCCTTACATATATTGAACATTATGTGGCCCTTTGGTGATGCCAGGGGCCGCATTTGAGGCCCCCTTTCGCTCATAAGTTGACAACCACTGATCTAGATGGGTGTATTTTTCTGCCAGCATGAACCTACATCCCCTTCCGAAAAAGAAAAAAAAACCCTGAGAGACAATAGCATAGTGTGTTAGTATGCATTGCATAGTAGCACATTATGAAATACTTGCCTTAGAAGAAGGCGCGAGATGATAGTTGGGGGATACAACCACTTTAAGGAGTCACTTCATATAATATCACACTATACCTTGCACCTTTATATATTTATACCATATTTCGTATGAAACACAGATAGTTAGAGTTAGAGTTACACACAGAGTTAGACACGTTTTGTGCTGTGACCACCTGACCTTGAGTCAGTACACCACTGGCAGAGACTTCAAAGAAACAGTGGAAATGTGTAGGTTGCTTTGGATGGAAGCCACAACTTTTCCAAGCAGGATTGTACTTTGTGAAATGCTGACACACACACCTCCGCAGAATTCTGCTAAATTAAATCAACGTTCTAAAATATAATCTACAGTTCATCGGATGTGCCATTCATACACTAACAGGAGCAAAGAAATATTGTCTATGGCCAGGATGAGGCAGAGCTTTGCAATGCATTGCTGTAGCACTGGATCATTTAGTATAATTGCATTCTGTAATTGTCTAATGTCTGCAATTACATACACAGTGCAAGAATCTATAACAACCAATCAGAACATATCTTTTCTAATATCTATGTATTAGATAAATTAAACTGAATACAGCTGGGCGTGTCCAAGATGGCGTTCTGAGCGGCCGCGTTTGCTGGAGCTCTGCTGGGACGCTGGCATTAAAACCCTTTCCTGAGTGCTTTTGAATCCCTTTGGACGGCCCCTTACCTGCTGGATGCACCGCAGATCATTGCGGGTGAACTCAGGCAGGGGAAAGAAGATCCATTTTCCGCTGCTAGAAGAGGAAACGATCCCAGGCCCTCATGTGGTGGCCTGCCCGACGCTCCATTCGCACATGGCCTCACAGACTGATCCCGTGGAGCTGGCGGCCTCCCCACAGCCTAGCCTCGCTAATGTCATGGCGGCTATTGCTACCTGTCAGGCCATGCTTGCAACTTATCAGGCCACGCTCACTACTAAGATCCAAGCTGTACAGCAAGATGTGGGACTTCTGCGACAGGAAATGTACAAACTCCATTCCCGGGTGTCGGAGGCTGAGCAGCGGGTAAGCCAGGTGGAAGACACCACCTCGGAGCATAATCTGGCTATCCGCTTACTCCAGATGAAAATCCGTGCCTTGGAGTACAAAGCAGAGGACAAGGAGAACAGAAAGAGATGAAACAACCTTCGAATCGTGGGGCTGGCAAAGGGTGCTGAAGGATCTAATCCAACGGTCTTCATAGAGGACCTTATACGTAAATTGTTGCCTGATGCCCATCTCTCACCCTACTACATGGTAGAAAGGGTGCACCATATCCCGCCTAAATCAAGGCCCCTGGTTCTTCCCCTCTGAACTTCATCCTGAAGCTGCTCAATTTTCGTGACAGGGATGAAATACTCCGGGCTTCTCGTACCCATGGTGATCTGTGACATCAGAACAATAAATTGCTAATTTTCCCTGATTACTACATGGAGACACAAAAGCTCAGGAAGGCTTTCGATCAGGCCAAAGCGGCTCTGCGGGCCCGCAGTATCCATTACGGCATGCTGTTCCCTGCTTGTCTGCGGGTTCAGGATGGGGAGACAGTCCACTTCTTCACCTCCCCATGGGAAGCTTCTACCTTCTAGGTTTGAAGTAATGCAGCTCAAGTATGTGCCCCTGACATAGTCAGGTGAACTATGTTGACTTTTCTTTTTTTTCCTTTATTAGGGACAGAACTGTTACAGAGACTGTTATGCTTTTGTTATTCTGGCCGAGCTACACCTGTACTGACTCAGGAGATTGTACCCTGTGTAACTGTTCCTTTTATGCCAGCTCAACACCAGCATCTCCATGCTGCCTTTTGGCTGGGCATGGGAAAGTGAGCTTGTCCATCTGGCTTGCGCCCCTCGCAAGTTGTTGTGTTCTAGTCTTGAACAGTTCTTGGACCTCATACTCTCCGTGTTTGGGATGGGGGTGGAGTACCGTATCTTTTATAGACTGGGGTATTTGGTGGGATTTTGTTTTGTGTCATGTTTTAGTTCTATATGTTCAATGTTTGTGGGTGCTGAAGTTTACTTACCAATATATACTTTGAATGTAGCTTTCTCCAAAATATATCATGCTGTTCTATTCTCTGGGGGGGGGGGGGGTGTATAACATCTGGGTCTCTTGTTGTGGGAGATTGGGTTCCTACTACTATACTATCTGCTAAGTTCAGGTTACTGGTTCTACGATGTCACAAGTTTCTATACAATCATGGAATGTCCGCAGTCTGGACTTGGCGGTCAAACGTTCCTTAGTGTTTAAGTATCTGCAGAAATACAGTCCCCATATCTGTATTTTACAGGGAACACATCACCAAGGCTCTAAACCATAAGTTTGAGACGGCCATGTGTGGGATCACTCTATCATGCTACATACTCTAACTATGCACGTGCTGTGAGTATCCTAGTGAGGAAATCTCTGCCGTTTCAGGCCTTCGATGTCTGCACAGACCCGGATGGTAGATACGTAATCATTCATGCTCGTATATATGATAAAAACATGGTATTGCCGGGATCTACCTCCCCCCTCTGGCTTCAACCCAGGTTCTCAATACAATTATGCAAATGTTGCTGATTTATGATGTTAATGAGATTTTTTTTGATGGGGGATTTTAACATGGTCCCTTGCCCGGACCTGGATAGGCTGTATTCTGTATCGTGGGACCAGACCTCGTGTATTGGGCCAATACATTTTCCCTCATGGACCTATAGAGGCATCTCCTCCCCAATAGTAAAGAATTCCCCTGTCACTCCACCACTTTTAAAACCCTTTCTAGGATTGGCTTGACTTTCGTCTCTGCATCGGCCCTCCGTTGGGTTCGAGAAGTATGTATCCTGCCTAGGGGTTTATCTGACCACGCACCACTTTGTTTAACTATTTCCTCTCACTACCCCCCCCCCCCCCAGGGTTCCAGGCTGTGGCTTCTCTCTAGGTTCTGGACAATGATGGGCAACAGGTTACAAGAGCCTCTTACAGCTTTTCTGTGTAATTACTGGGTCTCCAATCGGGAATCGGCATCTCCTTTGGTGACGTGGGATGCCTTAAAGCATGGGTCAGAGGTAGAGTTGATCGAACCTCTGGAAGTTCGGGGTTCTGCTGGTTCGGCCGAACTTCGTCACAAAGTCCGGTTTCGGGTCCGGACTGGACCCGAACTTTGACACGGACCCCGAACCCCATTGAAATCAATGGGGACCCAAACTTTTAGGCACAAAAATGGCTGTAACAAAGTCCTGGAAAGTCCTAGAGGTCTGCAAAAGGAAGGAAAATGGGGGTAAGAGTAGGGCAAGTGCCCTATAAAGAAATGGGAATAGGGAAATAACTTAAAATAATTTTTTACCTAAAATCACATAAAAAAATCAAAAATGGAGGTGGATGTGGAGTTCGAGGTTGAGGAGGCAGTGAAAGTGGCGGTGGAGGAGGAGGAGGTAGCCAACACTGTTTTTTTTATTTTTGGATTTTTTTGTTTGTTTTTTAAACCAGCAATGTAGATGCACATTTTAATTTTGTGCAAGAAACAATAATCTGTCCCTTTAAGCAACAGTAGGACCTCTCCCTATAGAACTAGGAGATGATTTTAGATTCTAAAATCATCTCCAAGTTGTACAGGGAAAGCCTCTAGCTGTTGCTTTAAGGGAAAGATCAGTGTTCTAAAATCATCTTCAAATTGTGTGGGAAACCCCTATATCAGCCGCAGGGAAGCCATATTAGTGTTTAAAAATCATCTTCAAATTGTGTGGAAAACCCCTATATCAGCCGCAGGGAAGCCATATTAGTGTTTTAAAATCATCTTCAAATTGTGTGGAAAACCCCTATATCATCCGCAGGGAAGCCATATTAGTGTTTTAAAATCCTCTTCAAATTGTGTGGAAAACCCTTATATCAGCCGCAGGGAAACCATATTAGTGTTTTAAAATCATCCTCAAATTGTGTGGAAAACCCCTATATCAGCCGCAGGGAAGCCATATTAGTGTTTTAAAATCATCTTCAAATTGTGTGGAAAATCCTTATATCAGCCGAAGGGAAGCCATATTAGTGTTTTAAAATCATCTTCAAATTGTGTGGAAAACCCTTATATCAGCCACAGGGAAGCCATATTAGTGTTTTAAAATCATCTTCAAATTGTGTGGAAAACAGATGTGTATAAGAGA
>BLSH010081386.1:1186651-1230161 GCA_018402905.1 Glandirana rugosa
TTTTGCTTATAACTATTCGAGGCCCCTCCTCCCGTCTCAAGAAGGTCACAGGGATTAGGGTCGTTACGGACCCGAACCCGGACTTTTTTTGAAAAGTCCGGGTTCGGGTCCGGGTCCCGGACACCCAAAAGTTCGGTACGGACCCGAACTTTACAGTTCGGGTTCGCTCAACTTTAGTCAGAGGCAAATATATTTCCAAGATATCTAGGTTACAGAAGGAGGCTGCACTCTCGTTGGATGAACTGGAGGCTGAGGCGGCTAGATTGGAGGCTGGGTATGTGGAATCTCCCAATCGGGCACATACTCTGCACATACTCTGCCAGCTCTCAATTTATAGAATGGAACAAACAAAAAAGACGCTTCTGTATTCCTCACAGAGGGTGTTTGAGTTTGGTAACAAAAATAGCCGGCTCTTGGCCTGGCTGGCGAAGGGCTAAAATCCGTCCATGCATATTGCTGGGATTAGGGACACTGGAAGAACTCTGCCCTCCTCCCCGGAGCTTATCAATATTCGTTTTGTAGAATTCTTTTGGGTAGTATATGCTTCCAAAACTGACTTTTCCCCTGATGACCTACAAACTTTCCTTGATTCTGTTCATTTTCCCACGTTGACTGATACAGATAAAGAGTGATTAAAGGTAGATATCTCCATTGAGGAGGTCCAGCTAACAATTAGGAAGTTACAGGGGAAAAAACTCCTGGGGCTGACAGTCCCCCAAAAGAATCCTATTTCCAATTTGAGGAGATATTGGCCCCAAAGCTCTCGGCCCTCTTTTCTGTATCTTCTGCATTAGCCTCACTGCCAGATTCCATGGAGGAGGTGGTTATTGTTCTGATTCCCAAACCTGGCAAGGACCTATTAGAGTGTGTGTCATATCAACCCATAGCTCTCTTAAATGTTGATGCAAAAATTTTCGCAAAGGTCCTGGCTAGCCGTCTTTCCTCGGTAATAGAAGATTTAATCCATATGGACCAGACAGCATTCATACTGGGCAAGGGAACGGATATTAATGTCCGCTGCCTCTTTCTGAATCTGTCTGTGACACATGACAACCCTGGTAGTAGAGTTATCGCCTCCCTAGATGGAGAAAAGGCGTTCGATTCAGTTGAATGGGATTACTTGTCGGAGGTCAGAGATATGGGTTTGGCCCAAAGTTCCTGCATTTGCTTCAACTGTTGTATAGGGCTCCTAGGGCATGGGTCCACACCAATGACTGGCTCTCTGAGGCCTTTCTCCTTTTATAGGGGTACAAGGCAGGGATATCTGTTGTCCCCCTATCTTTTTTCACTGGCTCTGGAACCCTTTGCCAATTTGTTTAGGATGTCCCCTGAGGTACTGGGCTTGAGGGTGGGGAAATTGGAAGAGAAGTTGTCCTTATACGCAGATGGTGCCTTACTTTATCTCAATGATGCGGACCAGTCTCTCCTGGCAGTGTTGCGGATTTTTGATACCTTCGGCTCCTTTTCAGGTAGCAGCCGGTGGAGGATAGGACACCACTGCCCGCCAGCCCTAGATTCCTAGATTGGGTAAGTGCCGGACCGCTGGCCACCCAGGGGGGGGGGGTGTTTGGTGTCAGTGCCACGCCGCCAGCCACCCAGAGGGGGCGCTGGTGGTTTCAGTGCCTCGCCACCGGCTGCCCCCCCAGAAGAATAACTCACCAGCCACCACTGGTACTTTGCATATCTTCATTGCTATTTGCATTTATTAATGCAGTAGACCTTAGTGTATGTGTTTGTCTATAGATGGATAGACAATGCGGTCCTGTTTATATGTATTTTTCTGAGTTGCATTGAACTGCATCAGGTTATTATTGTTCTGCAGTACATTGATATCTAGTGGCAGTTTACAATCACTACAACTTGTGTACTTATGTAATTTGGTATCTCCCACTTTCCCACCCTGTTTGGTGCTAGTCAGTTCAGTCATAGCTAGACCCTCCCTGGTTCTTCCCTCAATCAGTGTCAGTACTTTGCAGACACAGGAGGTCATTGTCTTCATATACTTTAAAGGATTGTAAAGACATCCTCTATACTGCAATTAGCTGAAGAAAAATTGTGTTGGATTCAACTTTTGTGTCTTGTTGAAGAGTTTAGATAAAAGTAGATGGTTCTAAGTCAGCTGGTAACCATACTGTCCGAAAAGGCTGGGTATGTTATTGCATAAAGTGGAATTAAAAAAAAAAAAAAGACAGATAAATTGATAAACTGTAACATATGCATTATATTTGCTGCAGTATACAAAATGGTTTAAACATAAATGGTTTAAACATGGTTTAAACATAATAATTTAATAACATAATGGTTTAAACATGTGTCACACACATGACATCTATAATATTTGTGTTGCATGTTCTGCAAAGTAGCAGTGAGACATAATATTTATTTACTGAGGCATCATTTGGTGTGATATCACAATCATAATCTCTACTGCTTTTATACAGCTTTGAGTGACACATTTCCAATAGCTTTAGAATTCTAAATTGTTACATCTATATATTTATTTCAGGTACTTATATAGCGCTGTCAATTTACGCAGCACTTTGCACATATATTATACATTCACATCAGTCCCTACCCTCAAGGAGCTTACAATCTAAGGTCCCTAGCTCACATTCATACATATACTAGGGCCAATTTAGACAGGAGCCACTTTACCTACCAGCATGTCTTTGGAGTGTGGGAGGAAACCCACGCAGGCACAGGGAGAACATGCAAACTCCAGGCAGGCAGTGTCGTGGTTGGAATTCGAACCAGCGACTCTTTTGCTGCCAGGCGAAAGTGCTATCCACTACACCACTGTACTGCCCGTTACATAACATTTATATTAAAAAATTACGTTTTTGTCTAGGAAGAACTATTTGCCCGATATATATATATACAGTATATCATTATATAAGGTACTACTAGTAACTGAATGTAATAGAATTCTGAATCATTTCTTGCTCATTTTCAGCTGAGGGTCTCTCTCTCTGACAGCTTTGAAGTCGTACCTTATTCTTGGCAGAATTCTGTTTCCCTGTGCTCATTATAAGAAGTTCAATGTTAATTTCCAAAAACTTCAGTTTATTTAACATTTACTCTTGATACTGTATGATTCCCTAAAAGATGCTTAATTTTTTAATACAGAGTTTCTTTTTTTTTAAAGGACAACTTTTCAGTATGATTTTATATATGGGGATCACACTACTCTGGCAAGGGGGGGACTGTCCCCCCACTAGAACACTCCGATTAACGCTCTCAGTCATTAGCTGAGTGCACTGATCGGGAGCCAATCGGCAGACCTTTTTCAATCATGCTTCTTCTATTGAACTGGCCAATGCACTTGACATTTGGCCCATGTGTATTAGGCTTTAGGATAACTTCAGTCATGTAATCTGAACAAAACACATATATCTGTATTGTTTACTTATCTCTCTCCAAAGCTCTACGTGTCGTTTCTCTCTGGTGCTTTGTTCCTGTTACTTCTGAGAAGTTTTCCGGACACATGAGATAAATTTGTGTCAGGAGGGAGAGCTCAGAACGGAGATTGTCTATTTATAACACAGTTTTTCTGCTGTGTGGAGGGGAGGTGTGTTCCTTTCCTCCAATCAGCTCTCACACACTGTAACTTCAGTCTTTCCGCCCCCTCTGTGCTCCTAACAGATGAAAAAAGGTCTTTAACACAATCTACCATTTTGAAGGGGTGTAGAGAAGAGAAGAGCGCAGATAAACAAGTAAAACTTATATAGGAGGATTTGATTAACTACTTCAGCCCTGGAAGGTTTTACCCCCTTCATGACTAGGCCATTTTTTGTGATACGGCACTGCATTTCTTTAACTGACAATTGCGCGGTCGTGCCACGCTGTACCCACATAAAATTGATGTATTTTTTCCCCACAAATAGAGCTTTCTTTTGCTGGTATATGATCACCTCTACGGTTTTTATTTTTTGCGCTATTAAAAAAAAAGACAGACAACAATATTTTTTTCTTTTTGCTATAAAACATATCCAATAAAAAAATGTAATAAAATCGAATTTCTTCATCAATTTAGGACAACATGTATTCTGCTACATGTTTTTGGTAAACATGTTATCGCATCTACAAACTATGGGATATTGTTGTGGCATTTTTATTTTTATTAGTAATGGTGGCAATCAGTGATTTTTAGCGGGACTGCGGCATTGCGGCTGGCAAATCTGAAATTAAGTGACACTGTCTGACCAGTGACACCAATACAGTGATCAGTGCTAAAAAAATGTACTATCACTGTACAAATAACACTGGCAGGGAAGAGGTTAACATCAGGGGCAATCAAAGGGTTAAATGTGTCCCTAGGGGGTGCTTTCTAACTTTGGGGGTGTGATTTGACTGGAGGAAAACAGAGATCTGTGTTTCTGCTTGGCAGAAACACAAGATCTCCATTTTCCCCTCTGACAGAATGGAGGTCTGCCTTGTTTACATGGGCAGACCGCCATTCTGCCTCTCCTGAGAATGATCGGCGGGTCCCGGCAGAAATCGCGTCCACCCGACCCGCTGATTGGCTCATGCTGTGTCCAATCACAGTGGGAGCAGGTCGCCGGCGGCCCGCACCCCCGACCCAGTGCACGAAATCACGTACAGGTATGTGATTTCGCACAGGTGGGCCACCCTGCCGCAATATATGCGGGGCGGTCCAGAAGTGGTTAATCTCTGTGTATCATCTGAGGCTATTCACTTCACTGGGTACAGTATATATGAGGGTTTACAACCACTTTAAGGCGCTTAGCAACCGGTCAAGGGCTCTAGCAGGGGTTCATCACAACTGGTGGGAGAAATGTAGTAACTAGGGGCACCACAATTCGGTGTATGTAGGGATTCTGCTCTGTAACCTTAACTATTTTGCCATGGATCATAGCCTGCGTGATCCTATCTCTATGTATATTTCAGATACTATAAGAGAAGGTATTATGCCGTTGTGAACCTTGACCACTCTGCGTAATTTTTCAAATCTATTCTAGGCTTCAACCGGAATGGATTTTGTATTACATGATGACATTAATCTGGACTGACAAGCTCAAGAAAATATTTTAGATTTTATAAGTAGTTAGTTGCTACATGTTCAATAGATAATTTCTTGCTGACAGATTCCCTTTAAAGATGGTTACCTTAAACGGATAAGATCTTTCCTCTCACAGCATGGAAAGTAATGTCAGTTGTGACACCTTACTAAATGACCCATTACTACAGCAACTTCGTGACTCATCCTGGCAAGCCTACACTGTAGCTTGTACAGCAAAAGATTAGACTGGAAGGAGCCTGTGCATGTCTTAAAGAACCTACGTGTTCATATCTAGGTGGTTTTAAGGAATACCTCAAAAATGGGACTTTAAGGGCAATTATGAACGTGATATCATCACAAAAAAAAAAGGTTTACATAAAAAGTACATTATTTTAAAAGTGTATTCTTTATTCTATCCATATTAAAAACATTGTTTTTAAAAAAAATGTCTATATACATCATGTATACTTTCCATTGCACATACAGTACATATACATTTTGTCCATACATATGGATGAAAGATGGTTTCAATGTCCTGAAATGATATTCCTCATGAGCTGCTGTATCACAGATGACTTGGTGGTTCTAGTACCGGGGACATTCCTAAAAATCATTTAACTTAAAGGAATGTGGCAATTGCACATGTAGTTTTTCGTGGGCACCCTCGGGGCTGTAGCCCCCTTAGCCCGGGGCTAACGACGTCTATGGTGGTTTCCAAGCAGTAAATGAGTGTATACAGTGGGTTTGATCTTCATATACTACCTGCAATGCCTTAGCATAATAAGCCAATCTATCTTTTATGTATATGAATCTATATGTTCCTTAGAGAAAGGACACTATTCTGTATACTATACATTTCAACTGCATGTATAAAGTACTTACAAAGAAAACCACTAAGTCAAAATTCTGTGAATGGAGTCGGTCAAGTAATATATTGAAAATAGTTGCTCTGAGGCCCTCAACGTACATACAAATGATATAATGATCAATGAAAGAAAATGCCTTCTGTAATAGAAAGTCTTTAAATTATATGTAAACCCAAATACTAAATTGGTTTGCTTTAAAATGTTAATGTAATTTCTAAATTTTTTTCACATTTTTAAATTTGCAGATTTTATGTGAATACTGTTGGTGATCTTGGCAAGACGTGGCAACAACACTCAGTCCTTGTCCCCCAATGTTGCTTCTGGGTTGTCACCCTGTCACATGGGCTTTTGATGAAGACTGCAAATAGCTGTTTCAACACACATTACCCAGGCATGGTCCACTATTGTCATCATCAGGAAACCCACCCCAAGGGCTACCCTGCATTCTCAGAACCTTAAACCGACAGGGGAGTCACAGAGAGGCAAAATACCCTATAAAATCCCATTTCCCAAAAGCAACTGGATAACTGCCTGGATCAGCATTCTACATTATTTGTTGTTAATATTAGCAGGCATTTATAAATAATAAAATGCATATATAAAGCCATTGTTTGAGTCTGCTACAACTATCACCTTTTCACAGCCTTTACAGTTAAAAATCCTTTCCATATGCAAAGAGTAAACCTTTGGTCCTCCAGTCAAAAATAGTGACCTTGTGTCTTTTGTAAAGGCTCAATGTAAACATTTTTTTAATCTATTTTGTACAATGACCAGTTTTATATTTATACAAGATGAACATATTCCCCACCTAATTTCCTTTCGTCAATATTGGATATACAGTGGAACCTTGGATTACGAGCATAATCCGTTCCAGGAGAATGCTTGTAATCCAAATCAATCAGCAAGTTTCCCCATAGGAAATAATGGATAATTCCTTCCACAGTGATTGCTTGTCTATGCAGTACTGTATGTGACCAGAGGTCCGGGGGCGCTGGTGTATGCAGTACCGCATGTGGCCAGAGGTGTGAGGGCACTGGTGAGGCTCAGAGATGCTTGGAAACGCTCTGGAACTGTTTACACTTTCGGTAGTCGGAGAATTTCCGAGTATTTCCAAATGCATCCGATCATCTCTGAGCCTCACCAGCACTCCCGCACCTCTGGCCACATGCAGTATTGCATGCACAGAGGCTTAATCCTGCTCATTTTGCGAGACAGCGTTCGCAAACCCAGTCAGAATTTTTTTTAAAAACTGCTCGTATTGCGAAGCGCTCGTTAACCGCGTTACTCGCAATCCGAAGTTTTACTGTATTCATTTGGGTTAATCTTTTCTTATAGGTCATCCATGACTCTTATGATTAAGTTGTCTTTGCAAGTTGCACTCTGTCCAGTTCCAAGGCATCCTTTGTGTTAAGTGGTACATAAAATTAAACTGCATATTCAAGAGGGTTATATAAGGACAAGAGTCTCAGTCTGTCTCTTGTCTATATCTCTTTTAATACTTGGAAGTATCCTACTTATTAGCTGCAAATTTGGCAAATTGAGACCATAGCCTGGTCTGAGCTTTGGGCAAACAGAGATGCATACGTTTATAGAAAGATAATAACTGGTAAGAATCTTTTGCTGCTCTTGTTTTTTATTTCCAGGATCCATAACGAGGCAAAAACTAAAGTTTGGAGAACCTGGAGAAGTAACAGCAAGCCATACTTGTGGTGGCGACTGCCATACATGCATAGCTTTTATCTTTTAACATGATATGGATGGCATAAGTGGGATCCCGGGGTCTGGGGAATTGCCATTGGCACATACATTAATACAGGGCTTATAAATTTCCTAGCCCAAAGAATAAGAGACTTGGATTTTCCTCAGCCTCTGGGAGCGTATCTGTAAGGAACTTACTGTATATTTTGCCCATTCCAGTGTCTAAGGACAGCATGTGGATATTTACTATGGCCAATAGGGTATTTTTAGGGATTGCTGAAGGAGATCAACAAAAAACATACAACCACCAGCAATGATAATTTTGCTTGACAGCATTTGAAAGTGTAAAAACGCGAAATACTTATTCTAAGAGACTCTGATTGGGTGTGAATAATTGTATTGGTGACGTTTGGTCAGGTACTATTATATTTATGAAGTAAAATGTATTTAAAGCGGAGTTCCACCCAAAAGTGGAAGCTCCGCTTATATGCTTCCTCCCCTCCCTCCGGTGCCACATTTGGCACCATTTTGGGAGGGGAGAGGGGAACGGGTACCTGTTATTGACAGGTACCCGCCCCCCACTTCCAGGAGATCTAGCTGCGGCTAGATGCGGCAAGGTCCCCTGGAAGTTTGGACCCAGCGCCCCCTCCTTCCGCCGCTGCCAGGCCATTCACAAAATGCAGCGCGCTTCGCGTATGCGCAGTAGGGAACCAGCCGTGAAGCTGCAAGGCTTCAATGCCGGTTCCTCTTACAGGCAATGGTGGCGGCAGCACCCAAGAGCTGATGGAAACATCGGCTGGGGTGCCGACATCGCTGGATTCCAGGACAAGTAAGTGTCCTATTATTAAAAGTCAGCAGCTACGGTAATTGTAGCTGCTAACTTTTATTTTTTTTTCGTGGGGGGCTGGGCCTCCTTATTAGCACACTTTAAAGCAGTAGTAAACTCCGCTGTATGACTTGTACCTACAGGAAACCATATAATGAGGCTTAGGTACAGTGAATATCTTGTAAACACCATTTAGGGGATATTTGCATTTGTAGAGGCTGGTGACCATGCTGTGCTCTGACTGGACAGCACACTGTTCATTGAGAGAGCTGTGTCACGACTGTGACTCCTGTGCACATGTACAGGAATGACGTCATTGCGGTCTGGCCATTTAAATGGCTGGAGAGTGCGAAAACAGAAGGAAGACTGGGTAAAGATGGAAGCACCTACATGCGCTTGAAAGTGCCGATGTGTTGATTCTTGCTAAGGAACAAGCTGGGCTGCCAAAAAAGGAGGTACTCTCTTGTAGGTCTTCATATCTTTGTACCTGTATATGGATAGACTGTATTTGCTGCAGATTGGCCTGGACTAGCTGACAAAGTGTCTACTGTATTGTACAAGATACCTTTAAATGTCAGTTTTCACAGTTTAAATGGATTTTCCCAGCTGTAGTCCTACTGCCCGCATCCTCCACCAAATGTAAAGTTCAGGGCATCCAGGATCACCAGCACAGCCATATAATAAACAAATACAAAAGGCAATAAAAAAAAAGCTTCCAACAGAAAAATGGAAAATGGTTCACTGGCTTTTACCTGAAGGAGGTGTATCACAGTCCAATAACCTTTTGGGTATTCCCCAGCCAGAGCTGGGTCCATGGTGGGGGCAGAACAGGCATCTTAATATGTGGTGAGAGAGGCGCACTGGGAGCTTTGGCCGCTTCTCCTGCCTCACTGACAGGAGTGACTGTCATTCTCCATGTTCACTGTACAATGTAGTAACTCCCTAACTCCTCTATTCAAGCCACTCCAACTCTGCCTTATCTCTCCTGCTTACTAGAACATTAATCACTCTCCTCCTTCACCAAGCTACACTCTCGTTAACTTGCTCTCCTTCCCAGGTGACTTCACCTGCTTCCCAGTTAATTCATTTGCTTTTGTTTGGCTCATCTCACCTCCAGACATTTACACGTTCCTCTACCATCCCTGGACAATCATGCAGTAAGTCAGACGTTTTCTGCACTGAGGGCCAGTTCACACCAGAACGCAGTGATGGAAACCCATGTTGCGAGCGCATTTCCCACACCACGTTCAAAACGCACTACAATGATCTGCAGCAGGTGTCAGTATTAACTTAACGACACCGGAAGCACAGGTCACAAATGCAGTGTGTTTGCCTGCACCAGATCGCATGGTACAGTAGTATAGTGTGGTGTGCCGCAATTTCAGCCCATTCACATGCACCCAGATCGCATGTGAATTGCACAAGAATGCACAGCGTGTTCCTGTGTGATTCATGATCTGAACCAGTCCTAATTCTCCTACCCTTTGCCCTGTTCATGTTAATCCACTTCTGTCTGGTTTCCTCTCACATAAATCTGCTGTATATACATCCCTGCAGCCTACTGTCTCAATTCTGGACATTCTACATTAGAACACGCACCCATCTGTCTGACACACTGTCTTGTCTTCACAATTCAACCTTGCGCATTCTCTACAGTCCTTCACTCTGCTCTTCATTAACACATACTCTTACTATCCAGATCCCCCTGCCTATTCACTCTTTTCTTACCCCTAGGCTAGGTTCACACCTTTAAGTGGCAGGAATGCGTGCAAAATTGCACGCTTTCCTGACACACACAGAAACCAAATGCCCTTAAGGAGATGCATGGCGGTGCAATTCATTGTTAATGGCAACCCTTTACATCTGCTAGCATGCACGTTTTTTGTGCTTGCCAAACAGCACCATGCGGATCAATGCGGCATTTTTTTGGAAGTGAGTCAGGGACCTCTTTTCCACACTTCAGCATCCCACTGAAGTGAATGGGCTGCCTTACATGCGACGCATGGAGATGCGCATTCACTCGGTCGCACCTGCAGGTGTGAACCTAGCCTAACTGATTCTGTAATTCTTTTTCTATTTTCTAATTCAAATGTTATCACTCAGAGTCTCTATCAAGCCTTAAAACAGGTCCCTTAGTGCATTCTGTAAGGATTCCATTAACATCAGTGGCAGCCCGTCCATAAGGGGCGCAAGGGTGACGCCCCCTTATTCTATGTGCCTGTCCCCTAATCTACATGCAGGGTGTGGAACGCATGGATTCCAATAGGTTTTTTTAATTTTTAAAGCACATAATTAGAGCATGAGGCTCTAATTGGCTTCCAAAAAGGTTGAGCTCGGGGCACAGAGCAATGTGCCCTGAGCCCACCCAGTTGTTTGACAATAGCGAATTAATATTCACTATTGTCTTTCTGATTCTCCTCCCAACCAATCAGGTAGCGGGTCCTGAGACCCGATTGGCCAGGGGTCTCAGGACCCACTTCCTGTTCGGCCGGGAGGAGACGCAATGGCCCCGATTCGAGGTCTCCAGGGACGGCTCACCCGCAAGCCACATACAGCACTCCCCGGCTTGGACAGTGGAGGGAAGAGGGGAGATCAGAGTGTCATCACTGCCAGGACTTGTCATCTGCCTCCTAAGTAAGGAGGCCTTAGATTGCCGCCTTCCTGTCCGTCCATCTCCCGCCAGGGGGGAGAGTGTGCTGTTGGTTTGCCACCACCCCTCAAAATATTGAGCACCAGCTGCCACTAATGTTAACATTGACTGCACTTAAATGTGTTGCATTCAACAGGCAGTACTGCCAACTGAATGTGACAGGAGGATAATTCATCTTCCGGTATATATAGCATCACAGCTGCAGCATGTTTATACCCCTACATAGCTACATTTGTAGCCTAAGGGGGGAGTGGGAATGCAGTAAAGCTGCACCTCAATCACCTGTTTTTACCATACCCCCAACCGCAAGTGTAAACTAGTCCTTATGGCTCATTTACACAGACAGGTAGAGGAGGTAAAAACAGGCAGTTAAGCTGCAGTTTTACTGCCTAGACCATCCCACCTGGAGAAGGAGATGCAACCACTCAGGGCTTTACACATGGCAACATTTAAATGGAAGGTGTCATGAATGGGGCTGCGCCTTAACTGCCCTGCAACTGCCCAGTTTTTGCCAGCACTACAGAGGAAAAAGATTTGAGGGTACTTTTTTCAGATGGTTGCAAAATGAACAAACAGTGTGACCAGGCAGTCAGAAAAGTGAATAGTATTCAAGAATACATCACTAGAGGGGTCACCAGCAGGAGGAAGGAGGTCCTGATTCCCCTATATAGCTCTTTAGTGAGACCTTATTTAGAATACTGTGTTTTATAATTCTGGGGACCTCACTTACCAAAAGATATTGATAAGATAGAACAAGTCCAGGGATGGTTAATAAAAAAGGGTGAAATGCCTGGGGGCTAAAACATATCAGGAGAGACTTCAGGAACTTAATATGAACAATCTGGAGGAAAGAAGGGAAAGGGAAGGCACGGCATTCTTCCAGTGACAAGGGGCCATTTTTTCTTCCAGTGACACCACTACTGCTGGACATTTTTCATTTCAGTGACACCACAGGTGCAGCAGCGTTTTTCCTTTAAGAAACCTCCTCACACAGGGACATTTTTCCTTCCAGGGACATCACTTACCATTGTCACTGTTACCCCCATGTTTGCCAATTTTAAACGCTTCAGTTTGGTGCATGCAACTACTGGTACTATTTCAACGCATATCAACACTACATACATTACAAAATGTATACCACTATTAGCACTATCTTAGGAAAGGGGGGGGGGGGCACCCATTTTGCCATCTTCGTCCTGGATGACCTTGTCCTGGCACTGTCCTCAGAAGAACAGCAGTTAGCAGCAGTTCAGACAATTCTTATAGACATCTGTCAAACTCTAAACTCCTACTACTGAATTTTTCTGAATATAAACCTGTCCTGCAGTTACATCAACCCTTTAATGTCCTCTAAAGTGACCATAACTGCAAAAAAATAGGGAGATTTATCACCCATCCAGGATCCATTCCTAGCAACCTGTACAATATATATATATATATACAAGCAGTGGGAGGAGACGTCTCCTGTCTCACCGGGTGACCCAAGCGACCAGCCGGCACATCTGCCCGCTAGTCAGAAAGCCTGCTATGGTAACCCAGAAGTAATGACCTGACATCACTTTCGGTTTACTCGAATGTCAATGGCGTCATTTTTCAAAAATTAAAAGCATTCCAAAACGCCAATCTTGGAGTTTTGAATGCTTTTAAGAGTAGAGGAGGTATTTGGGGTCTCTCCATAAAGAGAACCTGTCACATGCCTATTGCAATAAAAGTGATAAAAAAAAAAAATGAAAACAGTGTAAAAATACAAAAAAAAAAAAAGAATTATTAAAAAAAAAAACTAAAGTACCCCTGTCCCCCCATGCTTGCGTGCAAAGGCGTCAATCCCGTATGCACGCAAACAGCGATCCTCCCACACATCTGAGGAATCACATTGAATGCCAGATAATGGGCAGTAATTCTAGCACTAGACATCCTCTGTCAATCTAAAGTGGTAATCTGTAAAGGCTTTTAAAGCATTGCCTATGGATAGTATAATTTACATTTGTCGTTGTTGCACAGGCATGTGCAGTTTTAAAGCTTGGCATGTTTGGTATCTATTTACTCTGTACAACATCATCTTTTATATGTTACAAAATAATTGGGTTATGTATTGTGAAATTAAAAATTCATATGTGTACTTTTTCAAAAAACCGCTGCGCAAATACCACATGACTTAAAAAATTGCTAAACCCACCTCTTTATTCTCTAGGGCCTCTGCTTTCAAAAATATATAATGTTTGGGGGTTTTAAGTAATCTTCTACAAGAAAATACTGATTGTTACATGTAAACAAAAAATACCAGAAAAGGCCTGGTCTGGAAGTGGTTAAAGGAGAAGTACAGCTAAAGCTCGTTTGGCTGACCTTCTCCTATGGATCACAGGAGTGCAGTTCGTTTTGCACTCCTGTGACCCATTTTCAGCAGACAGCGGGCTGAAGTCTGCTCTCTGCTGATGTCACAGCATTGGTCCAGGCTCAGCGCCATCACGACGATGGAGTTGGGATCCGCCAGATCCCTGGGCCGACACCCGGCTCAGCCTCTCAGCGAGCCACTGAGAGCCTGAGTAGGATGCTCCTGCCTCCTCCACAGCCAAGTGCTCCAGTAAGCGAGGGGGGGGGGCAAAACAGAGCAGCTCACTGACAGTGACCAGCTCATTGCTCACAGAGCTGTGAGAACTGAGCGATTGGCGGTGTTTGATCACTCAGTTCTCAGTGTTAGAGGTGCTGGGGGACAGATGCTGCATCCACCTAGGTAAGTGTGAATCTGAAAAAAAAAAGCCATACTTCTCTTTTAAGGAAAATATAATTGGATTAAATTGTGTGATCCTATCTACCTTAAATTCAGCTACAAATGAAGTTGTATTTTTTGCTGCTTGTTTAATACTGTTTTAATGCACACATGTCTGAGTATATAAATAAACCTTCTCCATTTATTTAATTTTAGGTGGCCTGTCACTACTTCTTTCTGGTGACGAAACACTTAGCTGATCCCATTAAACTTAACATCACATGAATGTACAATAATAGAAGTCATTTTGTCAAAGGAATGCATCACATTGACCTTAAAAGACGATATGAAGCAGGGTGCTATGTACACAGCTACCTTCATAAAAAGCTACAGGAAATACTGTCCTTCGCACTGACACAGCAAGTGAATGCTCCAATTGTTCAAAGAGATGTGAACCAAAGAATAGTTGCCGTAACAACAGAAAGATCAATACAAAGACTCGTAATGTAGTCACCTTCACAAGTATATTCTTTCATAGTTTAGCATGAATGGCATTGTTTTCTGAGTTTCATTCATAAGAAAAAAACAAGCAGTCCAAGGCAACACATAAATCATTGAACTGCTACCACTATGAAGGAAACATAGCAACTGTGCCAACACCCCAGGGTGTGAAAACTATAAGCCAGCAGCTACTAATATGGCAAAATGCTGACTTTTAAAAAACAGATATGTACCAGCCCATAAAGAGCCAATTTTCTCCGGGCTGCAGATCCTATTTGCCGCCATCTTGGCTTTGGGACCCGGCTGTAAATTCACAATGACGCACAGCTGGTCCCCTACTACACATGTGCGAGATGGCAGCCTACTGTGAGACTGGTCTTGTAGCCTCCTGGGATATGTGACATTATTCCAGGTGGCTGTGGGCTGAGGAGATGTCAATGAGGAAGCGGGAGTGGATACCATCCAAAAAAAAGAACAACAAATTGCAATTTTATTAAAGTAAAGCATTAGTCAGAAAATGAAGTCCTGTTATATCACTTCAGGCTGGCCCCTTTTGCAGGTCTAGCCATGTAAAACATTAAGAATTAGTAACAAAGAAAAGGAGGGCGCACATGCCTTGTGCATTCCCTTTGATGCCTTAAAATATGTATTAAAAACAAGCCAAAAACATACTCACAAACTAATGTGAAATAAAAGGCATATCACAAATTGTGTCTCCAGCTTCAGGAACAACACTTCTCTGCATTGGACAGCTGACACGTTTCAGGAGACAAGTCCCCTTCCTCAGAGACATTCATTTGTGAGTATGTTTTTGGCTTGTTTTTAATAATGCACAAGGCGTGTGCGCCCTCCTTTTCTTTGTTTCTAGTGTTTTGGAGTTTCCCCACCTAGGAGAGCAGCACCACCCTCAGTATCAGTTCAACAGAGTGAGCGCTAGAGGTTATACAAAGTTTATTAACCACTTCAATACAGGACATTTATACCCCATTCTTGCCCAGACCAATTTTCAGCATTCAGTGCTCTCACACTTTGAATGTCAATTACTCAGTCATGCAACACTGTACCCAAGCAACATTTTTATCATATTTTTCACACAAATAGAGCTTTCTTTTTGTGACATAACTGAAAAAAGAGCGATAATTTTGAAAAAAAAAACACTTTTTTTTTAGTTTCTATGATAACATTTTGCAAATAAGTAATTTTCATTCATAAATGTGGGCCAAAACCTATAGTGCTAAATATCTTTGGTAAAAATAACCCAAATAAGTGTATATTATTTGGTCTGTGTGAAAGTTATAGAGTCTACAAGCTATGGTGCCAATCATTGAAAATTGAACACACCTGATGTACTGATGGCCTATCTCATTTCTTGAGGCCCTGAAATGTCAGAAAAGTACAAATACCCCCGAAATGACCCCCTTTTGAAAAGTAGACATTCCAAGGTATTTAGTATGAGGCATGGCGAGTTTTTTGAAGTTGTATTTTTTCCCACAATTCTTGGGAAAATTAAGAAATTATTTTTTTTTGTTTACACAAAATTGTCGTAACAACAAGTTATTTCTCACACAGCATATGCATACTTCCAATTACACACCAAAATGCATTCAGCTACTCGCTCCGAGTATGGCAGTACCACATGTGTGAGACTTTTTTACAGCTTGGCCACATAGAGCGGTCCAACATCCAGGGAGCACCGTCAAGTGTTCTAGGAGCAGAAATTTCACATCTAATTTCCCAACGACCTATTACATTTTTGAAGGCCCTGGAGCACCAGAACAATGGAATTACCCACAAAATTACCCCATTTTGGAAAGAAAACACCCCAACGTATATTCTAGGAGGCATTATGAGTCTTTTGAATGGTTCATTTTTTTCCACAAGTCTTCAAAAAACGTGGAAAGGAAACGAAAACTCTTTTATTTTTACACAAAGTGGTCACTTTATAAGATATTTCTAACACAAAGCATGTACATAGCAAAAATGAACCCCCAAAATATATTCTGCTACTCGGCCCGAGTATGGCGATACCACATGTGTGAGACTTTTACACAGCCTGGCCACATAGAGAGGTCCAACAAGTAGGGAGCACTGTCAAGCGTTCTAGGAGCATAAATTACAAATTTCCTAAAGACCTATTACATTTTGAAGGCCCTGGAACACCAGGACAATGGAATTACCCACAAAATGACCCCATTTTGGAAAGCAAACACCCCAACGTATATTCTAGGAGGCATTATGAGACTTTTTAATGGCTCATTTTTTTCCACAAGTCTTTGAAAAACGTGGAAAGAAAATAAAAAAAATATATTTTTACACAAAGTGGTCAATTTATAAGAATTATCTAACACATAGCATGTATATAGCAAAAATTACCCCCCAAAATACATTGTGCTACTCCTCCTGAGTATGGCGATACCACATGTGTGAGACTTTTACACAGCCTGACCACATAGAGAGGTCCAACATTGAAGTAGCACCTTTAGGCGTTCTAGGAGCATAAATTACGCGTCTTATTTCATTCCTACCTATCACACTTTTGAAGGTCCTGGAGCACCAGAACAGTGGAAATGACCCAATTTTGGAAAGCAAACACCCCAAGGTATATTCTATGATGCATGAGCTGGAGACAGGTGCTCGGGTACTCTGATGGGCTGCATATAGGTACTCGGGTACTCTGATGGGCTGGAGACAGGTACTCGGGTACTCTGATGGGCTGCAGATAAGTACTCAGGTACTCTGATGGGCTGCAGACAGAAGCTTGGGTAATCTGATGGGCTGCAGATAGAAGCTCCAGTACTCTGATGGGCTGCAGACAGGTACTTGGGTACACTCATGGGCTGGTGACAGGTACTCAGATGGGCTGGTGACAGGTACTCGGGTACTCTGATGGGCTGGTGACAGGTACTCGGGTACTCTGATGGGCTGGTGATGTGCTTGGGTACTCAGATGGGCTGGTGACAGGTGCTCGGGTACTCAGATGGGCTACTTACAAGTACTCAGGAACGCTGATGGCTGGTGACAGGTACTCGAGTACGCTGATGTTCTGGTGACAGGTACTCGGGTACTCTGATGGGCTGGTGACAGGTACTCGGGTACTCTAATGGGCTGATGACAGGTACTCGGATGGGCTGGTGACAGGTACTCGGGTACTCTGATGGGCTGGTGACAGGTATTCGGGTACTCAGATGGGCTGGTGACAGGTACTCGGGTACTCGGGTACTCAGATGGGCTAGTTACAGGTACTCAGGAACTCTGATGGCTGGTGACAGGTACTCGAGTACGCTGATGTTCTGGTGACAGGTACTCGGGTACTCTGATGGGCTGGTGACAGGTACTCGGGTACTCTAATGGGCTGGTGACAGGTACTCGGATGGGCTGGTGACAGGTACTCGGGTACTCTGATGGGCTGGTGACAGGTATTCAGGTACTCAGATGGGCTGGTGACAGGTACTTTATTACTGGGGGGCAATCAGTGTACTTGGTGTGTACACTAAGCGGTAACGAGCTGTTACCGCAATCTCCTTCTCACACCTCATCTGTGGACATCATTTGACTATAGCCCGGCATTAAAATAGTTAAAAATTAGTGCCTATACTGTTTAAAATTCAATGATACACTGTATCACTCTGCTCTGCACGTGCCCGCTTGCTCTCCATTTTTAAAGCACAATTAAACCCTCCTATCCTTTACAGCCAAGGAAGCTGCCATGTTAGATTCTGTTTAATTTACAATTGCCATGGCACTGCACATGTGATCAGCTATGACACCAGCCATTTAATGGTTTGACAGTTTGATTGAGGACACAAGCAAATGTGGCAGTTAGCAATCCTGGCTTAGTTTAGTTCCACTTAATGATTTATTTTAGGCCATCTTCACACCATGGTGCACAGACGTCACGCGTCCTGCAAGGGCACAGAAATCTACAATGTGTATGCAGTTTTCTGCACGGAAAAAAACTGACATGACATCAACATTGTTTTGAATAGGGCACATAATTGACGTGCATGAAAACTGATGTCAACGTCCATAAAAACTGATGTCCACACGCATGAAAACTGATGTACACTGATGTCTCTGCAAGTGAAATCCGTGCAGTTTTCCCATCAGTTTTCATGCATGTATGGTGTGAACGAGCCCTTACTGCTGTTCAGGGGCTCTGGGCTTGAGGAAAATGGCAGCCACCAGCAAGAAGAAACAGGAGCAATACTAAAAGCAATTTACAGCACACACTAAAATTTGGTAGCATAATTATTAATGTGGAATGTATGTACCTTGCTAAAGAACATTAGTTGTTATGGGTAAAGTTCCACTTTAAGGCTGCATTCACGCTACAGCATTTTGAATCGAGGGCAGATTTGCCGCGATTCTGCCCGCAATTTGACAGCGTCGATGTGTGAATGACAAATCTTGGGACTCACATTTGAGATGCCATTCATCTAAAAAAAGACACCTCAAATCGCAGTGTAGGTCTGCCGCGATTGTCGATAAAACATGCTGCAATTGTGGCAACCCGCATCGCACCACACAGGTTTATTTCTGCAAAGCACAGGCAACCACTTACAGGATGATAAGTACAGAGCAGCACAAGCAAAAATGCTGCACATGAACTTTAATGGCATCCCAGTTTTAGTCCATAGGGTTCAATATTGAGTTAGCTCACCATTTGCATCTATAACAGCTTCAACTCAAGGTTTAGGAGTGTCTATGGGAATGTTTGACCTTTCTTCCAGAAGCACATTTGTGCGGTTAGGCACTGATGTTGGCGAGAAGGCCTGGCTCACAGTCTGAGCTCTAATTCATTCCAAAGGAGTTCTATCAGGTTGAGGACAGGACTCTGTGCAGGCCAGTCAAGTTTCTCTACCCCAAACTCGCTCATCCACGTCTTCATGGACCTTGTTTTGTGCACTGGTCCAAATTAGTTGGTGGAGGGGAGATTATGGTGTGGGGTTGTTTTTTGGGTTTGGACTTAGCCCCTTAGTTCCAGTGAAGAGTGTCAGCATACCAAGACATTCTGGTCAATGTCATGCTCGAAACTTTGTGGGAACAGTTTGGCGATGGTCCCTTCCTGTTCCAACATGACTGCGTACCAGTGTACAAGGCAAGGTCCATAAATACATGCATGAGCAGGTTTGGGGTGGAGGAACTTGACTGGCCTGGAACTTAAGTCCTGACCTCAACCCGATAGAACGCCTTTGGGATGAATTAGAGCGCAACATCAGTGCGTGACCTTACAAATGCTCTTCTGGAAGAATGGTCAAACATTCCCATAGACACACTCCTAAACCTTGTGGACAGCATTCGCCAAAGAGTTGAAGCTGTTATAGCTGCAAAGGGTGGGCCAACTCAATATTGAACTCTGCAGACTTAAGCCCGTACACATGATCAGAAAATCATACAAAAAAATACAGCTTTCGAAGCGATCGTACGATAATCAGTTCGTTAGTACAGGGCTTTCAAGAGCCAATCAAGACAGTTCATCTGATATAATCCGATTGCACATGCACAAAGAAAATTTCCGTACGATACCAGATCATACGATTTTCGTTTAATCAGTACAGTTGTCGTTTGAAAACGCAATACAAATACACTACAACACATTACATCACTTCCAATTTTTATTCTGTCGTACGAGAATTTTTGTGACTTTAGTAAACTCTTCAGGTTTGATCTGAGATTAGCATGCAAAAAAATTAATGATAATTTGTCCGATAATCTCTTAATGTGTATCGGGCATTAGGCTGGGGTGTCATTAAAGTTCATGTGTGTGTAAAGGCAGGTGTCCCAATACTTTTGGCAATATAGTGTATGTATGATATTAGGCTCCATTCACACCTGAGTGTAGCTCAGCGACAGCTACTGCAGCACTTTTTTTTCTCTTCATTTTCTAGTGGAGTGTTTTTGGATCAGCACAGTTTATTTGAATGGGCCTCCCTCCGCTCCAAAAACGCTCCAAATAAGCTCACGTACCATATTTTGGCACAGAGCCAGGAGAGTTCGCAGTTGCGACTTTTGGCACGATTGTATCGTGTTTTGTCGCTCGACAATTGTGGAAAAATCACACTGCATTTGGGGTGCCATTAATAAATAATGGCATTGCAAATGCATTTTGCTGCGATTCTGGAATCATGGGCAGAATCGCAGCTGTTCTGCCCACTATCCAAATCGCTCAGGGGTGAATGGAGCCTTATGGTTTGAGTATATCAATTGATTCACATTTTTGTATATATTTATTCACATTAGTGTTTTGTGGTCACTATTCACTGTTATTTATTTATATAATTGTTTCTGTAAATTAAGAATACTTGATGAAATGAACAGAAGAGAAATCCAAATTAAATCAATATTTGGTGTAGCCACCCTTTGCCTTTTAAACAGCATCAATTCTTCTAGGTACACCTGAAAACATTTTTGAAGGATCTCGACAGGTAGATTGTTTCAAACATCTTGGAAAAATAACTACAGATGTAGGCTGCCTCAAATCCTTCTCTCTCTTCATGTAATCCCAGACAGACTTGATGAAGTTGAGATCAGGGCTCTGTGGGGGCCATACCATCACTTCCAGGACTCCTTGTTCTTCTTCATGATGAAGATAGTTCTTAAAGTGCAACTCCGCTTATGTTAAGAAAAAAACATTCCCCTCTGGGTGATCTATGTACATTGCAAGGATTTTAACCACTTCTCGTTGGGTGGACGTCGTATGACGTCGCTACCTTTGAAAAGTGCAGGCGATTCTGAACAAAATAAAAGTGGTCTTAGCGGCGGATTCGCCACAAGATCACTTTTATCAGCGCTTTCCGGTCATCTCCGCCACTTACCGGACCCACCGGCAGCGGCAGAGATAATCCAATCCGTCCCCCCCAGTGTCCGAGAGCCGAGTGAGCAGCTTGCTCCATAGTACGGCAGGGCGGAAATGACGTCAGAAGTCACGTCCGCCCAACGATCTTAAAGGGCCCGTTTTTTTTTTTTTTCCTGTCATTTTTTTCAGATTTTTTTTTTTTTTTTTTCATTTTAGTGTAAATATGAGATCTGAGGACTTTTTCGCCCCGGATCTCATATTTAAGAGGACCTGTCATGCTTTTTTCTATTACAAGGAATCTTTACATTTCTTGTAATATGAATAAAAGTGATCGTTTTTTTTTAAAAGAACAGTGTAAAAATAAAAAGTAAAAAGTAAAATAAATAATTTTAAAAAAATAAATAATTTAAAGCGCACCGTCCTTGCGAGCTCACGTGCAGAAGCGAACACATACATAAGTCCCGCCCACATATGAAAACGGTGTGCAAACCCCACATGTGAGGTATCGCCACGATCGTTAGAGCGAGAGCAACAATTCTATCACTAGACCTCCTCTGTAGCTGAAAACTGCTAACCTGTAGAATTTTTTAAACGTCGCCAATGGAGATTTTTAAGCTGCAAAGTTTGTCGCCATCCCGCGAGCGGACGCAGTTTTGAAGCAAGACATGTTGGGTATCATTTTACTCTGCGTAACATTATCTTTCACAATATGGAAAAAAACTTTACTGTTTTCTTATTTTTTAACTAAAAAAACTGAATTTATTAAAAAAAAAAAAGCACGCTTGGAAGACCGCTGCGCAAATACGGTGTGACATAAAGTTTTGCAATGACTGCCATTTTATTCTCTAGGCTGTTAGAAAAAAAAATAATGTTTGTGGATTCTAAGTAATTTTATAGCAAAAAAAAGCTGATTTTAACTTGTAAACAACAAACCCAAAAAACAGGCCCCTGACTGAAGTGGTTAACAAACTTTGTTGCAGACTGTTTGTTCCTCTGTACCCCTATGCCCAGTGAGTCTAATGGGAGTGGTTTCATATTTATCAATCAGCTGCAGTAGCTGCAGGGTTATAATGAGGAAAACTGCAGGGTCAGCATCCCTTTAGACATTATTTCCTGGGAGTATCTTACCAAAAATGACATTTTTGTTGCAGGGGATGCCAAAAATCTGACTTGTATCTTAGTGTAGACTTCTGGGTAGTGGCGGTCCATCAATAGGGGGTGCACCGGCCCCCCAAAGCTGGTCATAAAAAAAAAATATTGTTCCTTTAAGTGTGTGTGTGTGGGGGGCGCCGGACACACAGGTGTCTATGGGAAGCATGACGTTTTTGACAGGAAAAGGAACTTCACCTGGAATGGAATGGCTTTAATTTTCTCCTTTCTGTGCATCTATGGCATGTGATTTGGTTATCCTGCCTTTGACAATTTACCCATATTCTAAGTCTTTTTAAGTCAGTATATTTGTGTACACTTTATATTCTTTGTAACATAGCCATCTCACAAAATTGTGTAATGTAGTCTCTTTGTATACAGGCATTTGTCACCTGCCCATATTATAGTCCATGGCATTGTGCTTCTGCTGTGCTACAACTGTTAGAGGCAGCTGCCATGGATGGTTGAGGAGTCACATCTTCAGGATTTACTGGAATATTTAGAGAACAAGTTCTAGAATAGGTAAAAATCCACTCAGCCACTCATTTCTTGGCCATTTTTCAGAGAATATGAATGAGAACACAAAAAACATTTCTTTCACTCATGGTTAGTGTTTGGCTGAAGCCATTTAATATCAATCAACTGTGTTTACTCTTTTTAAATCCTAATGACAACAGAAACTACCCAAATGACCCTGATCAAAAGTTTACAGACCCTGGTGATTTTGGCCTGATAACATGCACACAAGTTGACACAAAGGGGTTTGAATGGCTATTAAAGGTAACCATCCTCACCTGTGATCGGTTTGCTTGTAATTAGTGTGTGTGTATAAAAGGTCAATGAGTTTCTGGACTCCTGACAGACCCTTGCATTTTTCATCGAGTGCTGCACTGACGATTCTGGATTCTGAGGATACAGTAGGTAGCCCATGCATGTGTGTATGTATGCATATTTGTTCCTCTCTGTATACCTTGTATTGTATTCCTGTATTTGTATATGCAGCATTCCTAATTGCTAAATGCACATTCATTTATTTCTATATAAAATCAAATAGTACAGCGCTATATTACAAATATTGACCACAAATAGCATGTGCAATCATAAACATATGTAAGTGAACACAAAAAAGTCCATAAAACATTAAAAAGTCCCCTAAATTATCCAAGTTAATGGTCATGTCTTTTCTGGTAAGCAGCTGTTTTTTTTAGCTTTCATCATGGGTGCATCTGAGTGGGTTGGACACCCTGGGTTTTACGCTAGTCTTTTACGCTAGTCTTTTACGCTCGTCTTTTACGCTAGTATTTTACGCTAGTCTGGACCTGTTTGAGAAACTGGAAGTTCATTTCTTTGCACTTGCACAAGATTTCAATATTTGTAATATAGCATTGCATTATTTGATTTCATATATATCTATTGAGGCTTAGGCTTAATGTACAGGGGAAGCTTGTTTAACCCCTCCCGAACGATTTTTTGACAGCAAGATGCTGCCGCTTAAAAACGGCCATTTAGCTGCATTTTACATGATGCGTTTAGCTGCTTTCGCGTCTAAGAACGTTTTTTTTTTTTCAATGAAAACGCCTGTAAACGAAACGCTGCTAAACGTGAATTACCTCGTTTAGCAGCGTTTACAAGCTGTTACAGGCATATGGCTTTTCAAATGCCTCTGAACTTCAGTCCGAATGCATTTTTTTGGGTTCCAAATCTCAACTGCCTGGAAACGACTATAAATGACCCTGTGTACATGTACTGATAAGATAACATAGAGGAAAGTTCAGGGGCAGCAGAATAAACCGCCCAACTGCTCCCAAACGTCTGTTTACCATCAATAGTGTGCATTAGGCCTTAGTATCACAGGCTTTATTTGTGCTAGCAGTTTTCTTTAGGGTATACACCTAAGCACAGATTTTTCTTACTTTTTTATGAATATTAATATATTATAATTTCCTTGGCTTTACTGCAAGAATTAGATAAACAGCAAGAATAAGCAAAACACTAACTTTACCCAAAAATGGGAAAGAGTGTATGGTTGCAGTCTATGTCCCCACTGAATAGATAGATGTGGCAACACTCACAGTGCTATGGCCAGGGCTTACCAAAAACACGTATATGGGGGTGTAGTGTTATGCACAATATTTACCACTTGAGGCATAATCTCCAAACAACATATTATGGTCTTGCAATATCAGAGGTCATAACAAAAACCAAATATATCACATGCTGAAAACAAGTTGGTAGTGGAAACAGTGTACATAGGTCACAGCGTTTCATGGAATCGTCCGCTTCTTCAGGACCTTTGGACCTCAGTCGAGAACCAGATTAAAATTCAGGCTTCATATGCACAATGAAAAAACCTCCAATGTGTGGTGGAAGCGGTCTCAGACAAGTCCCCCCGGGCCATAGGGCGATAAGTGATAACCATTATTACCAAACTAAAAACATGTGTTTATGGAGATATACACACCTGGCAAAAAACATTTGAAAAAGGGGCTGGAGCAGGTTAAATTCAATCTGAGTTCCTTCACAGAAACATTTGACTTGCAGTTGACCTCTTCTAAGCTGCTTAAATTGCATGTAAATCTCTTTTTTAGTTTTGAATAGAGGGGATGGATCTCATGTTGGGTCGTAGTTACTATCTGTCTTTGTTAGGGAAATGTATTCTATTTGTTTGTTTGGATCCCCACTGGTACTAGGACTGAAAGTGAACGAAATTCCAAAATTTTGAATTGTCACTATAACAGAAATAGAGGGGAAATCTTTTAATAAGGGCACTTGTTCCAGTGACAACTGACAAAAGGGGCTTTATACATCAGTTAGGTGACGTTTCTTCTAACTACCTTTTGTGTCTATAGCACAGTAAGATTGGCACACACATGGCAAAAAAGCCTGACAGGGGTTTTAACCATTCCCTACTTTATCCAAATTAAAAAAATAAATAAAAAAATAAAAACGTTTGGCTTAGGATATACTTTAACTGTGTTCGGTAATAACTGTTTAAAAGGGAAAAGCTACCCTTTCACATCCTGTTGAATCTATAGCACAGGGAGTAAAATAAAACTTGAAAAGCCCCTAAGGTGGTGTTTTAGTGAACCCCTTCTCTATCCAAAATGAAAAAGAAAGTTTTGAATGCAGGTATACCTTAACCACCTTAGGACCCGACTCTTACCCCTTTCCTACCCTGGCCAGTTTTCAGCACTGTCACACTTTGAATGACAATTACTCAGGCATGAAACTCTGTACCCAAATAAATTTATATAATTTTTCTGAGACAGATAGAGCTTTCTTTTGGTGGCATTTAATCACCACTGGGTTTTACTTGTTGCTATGTAAACGAAAAAATACTGCAAATTTTGAAAAAAAAAAAACAAGTTTTTCTTAGTCTTTGCTATAAAATTTTGCAAATAAATAATCTTTCTTAATAAATTTAGGCCAAAATTTTTTCTGCTACATTTCTTTGGTAAAAATAATTTCAATCAGTGTATATTATTGAGTCAGTGTGAAACTTATAGAGTCTACAAACTATGGCATATATATTTTAAAACTGATCAAGTCTGAATTACTACCTGCTCAATGTATTTACTAAGAGGTATGCTTTTTTTTGAAGTTGTAATTTATTTTGTCATAATTGTTTGGAAAATTAAGAAATTTAAAATTCGTTTTTTTTTTCACAAAGTTGTAATTTTAAGTTATTTCTCAAACACAGCATATACATACTTATAATTGCACCACAAAACGCATCCCAAGTATGGTGATAATACATGTGACATCACAACCTAGATGCATATATATTTTTATAGGCTCAGATAGTTCTAGAATAATTAATAATGGTACCTACATCCCTGCTAGATTATTGTAGAAAATGAGAGAAAACGGGATGGGGCTGTGGGATTTTGATGGTACCACAATAGGCTTACACACTTGAGTTTAAAATTGTAACATTTTATTGAAATATAGACTTTTGATATATAAAAAAATGTACATCTTTAAAAACAGCCTGATATTGTTACCAAGTGTACACTTCGTCCCCACAAGAAGGGGGGGAGCTAATTCAGATTCTCACTGGATAATCATATGTGCTTCCCGACATGTTTTGCGGGATGACTGCTTCTTCAAGGGAGTTTGCACATTTCTTTTCCAGACTACATAACATAAGTAATAACATCAATTAATATTTACATATAATTAAACAACAAAAGAAGGAAAAAGGAGAAAAAAAAGGGGAAAATACATAAAAAATAAATGATGACCACATCTACATATATGTGAATTCTCTTTTATACATGACTACATGATGAATCTCACCTATAGGACTGGATCTCAAAAGGCACTGGAGCCATTTAAAGTTCCCCCAGGGCGAGCATGGGAGGGTATATTCTTAAAGAGGAAAATAACTTTTTCTAATGATGGTGTAATTGTGGTTTATTGGATCCTTATGTTTTATGTATGTATATACACTATTAACCTACCATTGTTGTTTATGTGATTATATCCAATAAAACCCATATATATATATATATATATATATATATATATATATATATATATATATATGTTTGTGTTATTATATTCTTTATCTTATTTAGTATCATCCGTGCTTTAATGAAAACAGCCTAAATCTAGGCTCTTTATGTGTCATTAGAAATTTTAAATCCAACCTGTATGAATATCATACTTGTCTTCATAGTAATATATATTTCCGTGGGTACTTGTCCACCAGAAGGTAAGACTTCATATACAGTTAGCAGTAGCAGTGGGGAGTGAGACTTGTAGATATCATGTCTCATCTAAAGACATTGTTCCTTGGGAAGGGAGGGGGTGCGGATATATTAAGATGATCGTACAAGAATAGCTATCAGTATAGCCCGTGTGACTTAAGTATTAATTACATTTTTACCTGTATCTTGAGTCTCAGGAGGGAGAGTATAGTGCTGTTATGGACTTCACTATAACCGACCTCTGCACTTGTAATGCTTCTATAAAGTTATCAAAATAAGAATAAAATAAACTAGGATAAAACGGAGCGGTGAGAATCATACTATACCATATTCACCCGCCCAGGCATTCTCATTTTCTACAATAACCTAGATGCATAGATGGGTCCAAAATCAAGAAGCTATGCATAAGAAATTATGCATAAATTGCACATCTAATTCTCTGATTCTCTATCACATTTGTGAAGGCCCTGGAGCACCAGGACAGTGGAGTACAGACAGAATAACCCCATTTTGGAAAGCAAGTACTCCATGGTATATTCTGTAAGGCATAGTAATTTTTTTTTTTTTGGGAAATGCGGGAAAGAAAACACAGAATTGTCAATTAATCAGATATTTCTAACATACATCATATGCATACCATTACATTATACCAAAAAACACATTCTGCTACTCCCCCCCGAGTGTGGTGATACCATAAGTTAGACTTTTTTTACAGCCTAGCCACAAAAAAGTCCCAAAATCCCAGGAGCACCTTCAGGCTTTCTAGGTGTATAAATTATACATCTAATTTCCTTACTACTTATCACATTTTTGGAGGCCCTGGAACTCCAGGCCAATGGAAACACCAACAAAATGACCACATTTTGGAGAGCAAACACCCCAAGTTCATTTTTAAGAATTACGTTAAATCTTTTGAAAACTTAATTTTTTGCCACCAGTTTTTGAAAAATGTGGAAAGAAAATGAAAATTATTTTTTTTCACTAAGTTGTCAACTTAATAAGATATGTCTCACACATAGCATAGGCATACTTAGAATTACAACCTGCTCCTCCTGAGTATGGCGGTACCACATTGGTGAGACTTTTTCACTGTCTAGACTAATTATGTAAAGGACATTGTATCTTGTGTATTACACAAATCAACCAATTGTATCAAAACGAATGTAATGTAATGGCCATCTCTGTATGATTGATCAGGGAATATTGCTTAGTGTAGCGTCTCTTATTGCATTCCCAGCTCCTATAAGCCTAACCTATTGGTACGTGGCTGCCCCCAGAAATGCCATGTTCCCTGGCCAGGAAGTACAGGAGGTTGAGGAAAGGAAAAACAAAAGAGTGTCTGTGATTCCAATAGTGCAGTTGTCCACAGGTATGGCTGGGACTTGGGTCTCGCAATAACATAGTCAGTTGGACATGCAGATGGGTCAGTTCAAACACAGGCAGAGACATGGTCAGAAAATAAGCACCAGATTGGTCCAGGCAGCAAGCAGAAATGTGGTCAATAAACAGAACAGGGTTAGTACAGACAGCAGGTAAAGACAATACACTGGTCAAGTGACACTAGGACTTGTTGCTGGATTACACTGGTCTGGTGACACTGGGGACTCGTGTGACAGCAATCAGGAAAACATCTGCTGACTTACACTAGTCTGGTAGCACTGGGGCTGATGTGGTGATAATCAGATACACTGTTGCTGGCTTACATTGGTGTGGTGACACTGGGACTGGTGCGGCGGTGATAAGGAACAGTGTTGCTGGCATAAACTGGTATAGTGACACTGGGGCAGGTGTGGTGGTGATCAGGGACACTGTAACTGGTGTGGCAGTCATCTGGGATAATATAACTGGAGTAGCAAGTGATCAGAGACACTGTAACTGGCGTGGCGGTAATCAGGGTCACTGTAACTGGTGTGGTGTTTAATAGGGACAACATGACTGTTGTGGCAGTAACCAGCGCATCCTCCCAGGACAATGCTTGTGCTGCCCGGCCAATGCACCGATGCTGTTAAAGCTGTTTTGGCGTTTCCATTGACTTTCCCTTAAGTACCTCCTGCAGGACATTCTTGGGCTTTGTTTTAGGCACATATTAACCTTCTTTAGGTTGGGTTTGGGTTTTAGGTTTGGGTTGATTTACTAAAACTGGAGAGAGCAAAATCTGGTGCAGCTCTGCATGGTAGCCAATCAGCTTCTAACTTCAGCTTGTCCCATTAAGCTTTGACAAAACACCCTGAAAGCTGATTGGTTTCTATGCAGAGCTGCACCAGATTTTGCCCTCCCCAGTTTTAGTAAATCAACCCCACAGTCTCAGACATATACAAGTTACATGCATCCTTTGGATCAACTGTGGGTATATGATGAATCATGATGTTAGCAATTGCTTTTGTGAAGTTCTCATTATTATGTTACATTCAAGAGGTGATGCAACAGAAAAGCTGGCCATAGGTGGGTAGTTTTTTTGTTTTGCATAGCCAGTGGGCTGAAGGAAAAAAACAAACAAATTCCTCCATCCACACAAGCAAGGTATTGTATTCTAATAGCAGGACCCAGCACCTGCAAGCACTGATGGACACAAGTTTTCCAACATGTCAATTGATCAACTTCTGTTAGGGCCGGTTCACACTGCAGCGGGGCGGAGCGGCGCGACTTCGCTGATAGTTCACATCTAGGCGAATTGTCAGGCGACTTGAGTCGCCTGACAATTCGCCTCAATGCTGTGCAAATGGGACCGTTCTAATAGGAGCGAATCGCTTCGCTCCGCATTAGAAAAATGGTCCCTGCACTATTTTTAGGGCGATCTCAGGCGGCTTGCATTGACTTCTATGATAGAAGTCGCCTAGCAAGCCGCTTTGAGATCGCCTGGAGCGCCGCATCGCGCCGCTCCGCCTCGCTACAATGTGAACCGGCCCTTAAACAGGGATGGCCCTACACTGATCAAATTTCAGACAGTTTAGCAGAAACTTGATCCCTTTATGGCCAGCTTAAGTCACTTAAAGTGGAATTCCAGTTGACATTAAAAATGTGTCCTTTATTTCTTATCCTTGCTATCTGGGAAGGTCTATAAAAACAGAACAAATGCAGCCACCACATCTAATGACTGGTAAGCTGCAATATATAACATTTTTGGTTTTACCTATTTCAGGACCAACCTGTAGCAGTATTACTGCTACAGGGCGGCACCTGTGCACCGGATCACGTATATATATATATATACATGTGATCTGGCTCTACCGGGTAGGGGGCGTGCATGCGCGTTACTGGCAGCTCAGTTTCGCTGTGATCATGCACAGCCAGGGCTGGTGCAAAGATTTTTGACACCCTAGGCGAAACCTCATTTTGCCGCCCCTCTTGGCTCCACCCCCAACCCCACCCCCTTTTCTTTGCCCAGCCTGATCATCGCCAATCAAATGCAGTCAAACCAGCGCCCATCAAATACAGCTTCACCAGCGCCAATCAATACAGCATCACCCATGCCCATTAAATCCAGCTTCGCCAGAGCCAATCAATACAGACTCACCTGTGCCCATCAAATACAGCTTCACCTGTGCCCATCAAATACAGCTTCATGGTGGGCGGAGGAGGGGGGTATTTGGCAGATCAGTCACTATTTCTATATACATTTGCAAATGGCATGTAGTAACTCAGTCAGACAGTGTCAGTTTTTACATGAATCAATGCAGAGCAGCCAGTGACAGATGAACAGTGGCCAGGCGCCCTGGGCGGCAGTGCGCCCTAGGCGGCCGCCTACTCTGCCTAGTGGTAGAGCGGGCCCTGTGCACAGCGACAGCCCAGCGGCAGGTACCGCAGACTCGATGTCTGCTGGTACCCACTGATGAACGAGCATAGAGGCAGAACGGTGGTCTGCCTATGTAAACAAGGCAGATCACCGTTCTGACAGGAGGGAAAGCATGGATCCTGTGTCTCTGCAAAGCAGGGACTAGGAACCATGTCATCCCCTAGTAAAAGCACGTCCCATAGTTTAGGAAAACACAGGCTAGGCGCACAGTTGAGCCTCTAATCGCCCCGGATGTTAACCTTTTCCGATTAGTACAGTGACAGTGCATATTTTTAGCAATGATCACTGTATTAGTGTCACTGGTCTGAATGTCTGCGGCAATATTGCAGTCCCGCTGTAAGTCGCTGATCACCGCCATTACTAGTAAAAAAATGAATAAAAATATCCCGTAGGTTGTAGACGCTATATCTTTTGCACAAACTAAGCAATATACCCTAATTGGGATTTTTTTAACCAAAAATATGTAGCAGAATACATATTGGCCTAAATGTATTAAATTTATGAAGAAATCTGATTTTTTTAAATGCTTTTATTGGATATGTTTTATAGAAGAAAGCAAAAAAAATTTTTTTTTTTCAAACTTGTCTGTCTTTTTTGTTTATAGCCAAAACAATAAAAACTGCAGAGGTGATCAAATACCACCAAAAGAAAGTTTTATTTGTGGGAAAAAAAGGACATTGATTTTATTTGGGTACAGCCCTGCATGACCGCACAATTGTCAGTTAACAAGTAGCAGAGCCTTATCACAAAAAATGGCCTGGTCATGAAGGGGGTAAATCTTCCGGCAGTCAAGTGGATAATACCGCTTTAATCTTAAATGTATTTACATATATTTTAAGATAAAATGTTTTGGGGTACAACTTAGTCGCTTATCATCAACAATACAACTACCAGAGGAATCTTGTCAAGAAGACAAGGGAAAACAAGATGCATTTGTACATAGCTGGCAGATAAGAGTACTGCCACATAACATGAGCTAGCTGACAATGCTAGTTAATTACAGCCTGTTGAATCTGCAGGATGCAGTTAGGTCAGACATATGAAATTCGGCATTTGCTTCCACTGAGCAATCACACACAAGAAGAGACAGAAAGAAGGCTTTGCCTTCAAGACAGACATTCCACCAAGCTTGGGCAGTTATCCAATACCAAAGAAAATTCTTATGATTAGATTGACATTTCAAACTGGCATAAAGGTGACATAATGGTATTCATCCATGTGTGAGGTGAATATCATTTAATGCTTCCTACATACTTATTTCATTAATTTGAAAAAGATACATCTGCCAAAGTCAGCTTTTCATCCTAAGGCTCGGTTCACATCTAGGCGACATGCGATCCGACTTGTGTCGTCCCAAGTCGCTTGACATGCGAAATCCCATTGAAATGAATGAGAGCTGTCTTAATATACGCTACTGAAGTCGCTCCGACTTCAAGGCGACTTCAGAAAAGGTTCCTGTACTACTTCAGAGTGACTTCTATCCGACTTGTGCCCATAGAATTCAATGGAAGTCGCCTCCAAGTCGGATCCCCCATCTATATTGGTGACTTTGAAGCAACTTTACAGTTAAAAGAAAAGAATTTTTGAAAGCAACCCCTTTCCCTCCCTTCTCTGATTGGCCACAGGCAAAGTCGCCTGGCATGGAAGTCGCTTTAAGTCGCCCAATGTCTCAAATTGCCTAGCAAAGTCGCCCCCGAAGTTGGATCGCCTAAGTGTGAACCAAGTCTACAAATATATCCAAAGGCATAACTTTTTTGTTGTTTTGGAAGTAGGGAATGATAAAAACATCAGATTTTTTTTCTGTTGTGTGTCCCATTCGGGAGATTTCTCTTCACTTCCTCAACTGCAGACAAAACAGAAAGTAAGAGAAATACCTCCAAAATGAGGCGAAATCCCCTCTGACAGCAGTCACTGGAACAGGTGCCCCGTTTTGAAAAATGTTACCGCTATTTCTGCTGCAGTGTTAAATATTGGATTGCCCATCCCTTTTTCTCACAGAGATAATAGTGAGCAAGATGAATAGATAGGATTTGCTCAGGCTTGCTTCTCATACCACTACATTGTGTAGAGACTCTGGGGTCTTTCTATATGAAGAGGTCTACTTTGGGGTTGACCGTTCTCCCATGGGCCAGCAAGACTACACCTCACTGGATATTTCACCAGTACATCTTTGTATACTACTACTACTGTGTGGTCTAGTTGCAAGATGCATGAAAAATATATAAATTGAAATCTTTCAGAACAAGAACGTACTTTTGTGCTCATGTACATTTAAGAGGTCCAGAAGAAGCGGAAATTTCTGCGAAACACGTCAACCCTAGTTCCTCATCCTAACCAACAGCCATACATGTTTGTAGTGGACAATGTTTTGTTGGTATCAGTATGCAAGTTATGACAATTTGATATGTGCTTTTAAATATTTTACTGTTTAAAACAAAGATTTTGTACATATTATTTCTTACATAAGTGTACTTGTGTATCTATCTAAATCCTACTACCTACCTTTTGTTGGAGTAGATAGGATAATTGGGAACACAACATTAAAAATCTCCAGAAGAACTAACCAGCATCCTGGTCATGCAAAATAAGTTCTCCCAGATATGGACCCCGTGGATACAATATGCCCATCCGTCACTGTCCATGGAGAGCTATAACTAATTATAGTAGTCCAGAATTGGGGTGCTGGCTTTGGGGATTCCTGACACTCACTCCCCTCCCCCTTACCCCACCTCTCTCTCCCACCTACCTACTGTGGACATCCTTCCTTTCTCTTTCCTTCTTTCTTATTTCCTTGTTGCAGATCATGTTGTGTATTTAGACTTGATGTCTTGATCTGCTTGTTGTTTTGTGGCCTGCGGAAAAATTACCTGGCTAATCGATACCTACTCCAACTTACAGGCTACTAGTTTTGTTAATTAATATGCTATTTATACTGTTGGATGTTTTTACATTCTCGGCAGCTACATTCCAGCTGTCTACTATCTTCTGGGCAATTTCAAAAAGTTCTCATAGACCATGTTTTGTACCTTAAATTTTTTTTCAAGAAAAATCGAAAGTAAAAATCTCCATAACAGTATACTCAAAGAGTCGTTGGGAACTTTTAGACTTGCAAGTGTAGTCTGATGAAGGAAAAGTTCAAACAAGCTCAATAGCTCTGGCAAGACAGTTCCTACACAGCAACACTATCCTCAATGGGTGCCCTATAGTTGCTCAAACAATAGAAATACAGAAAGGTGCTCCAGACCACAACCGGATAAAAGAGTCAAAGATAATTTTAATTGTTGGTAAAAAAAAACTCATATAAAAAACAGCCAACATGTTTCAGGGGCAACACCACTCCCTCTTCATCAGGGCTCAACACAGGATACAACAAGCATGGAAACAGTGACTTCACGCATCTACTGTATATTGGAATCAAAATGGAACTCTCCAAACAGAGTAACATCCTGACAGTTTTGGGTTGCAAAAACTTGAAAACAAACCTGTGTTTTGGCTATTCAAGTCTAAATGACAGGTCAGGTTTAAAGTAGAACTATAGGCAAAACTTTTTTTGGTTCATTTTGGATAGAGTAAGAGATGGTCATAAACCCCGTCAATTTATTTTTTGTTAACTGCATCCCATTGTGGAGATTTACATTCACGTCCTGTCCCATAGCCCAAACAGGAAGAGAGAGGAAATACCTGAAAATTAAGTGAATCCCTAGGGCAGTGTTTCCCAACCCAGTCCTCAAGGCACACCAACAGGTCATGTCTTCAGAATTTCCATTATTTTGCACAGGTGATTTGATCAATTTGACTGCCTTAATTACCACAGCTGTTTCATCTGAGGGAAATCCTGAAAACATGACTTGTTGGTGTGCCTTGAGGACTGGGTTGGGAAACACTGCCCTAGGGGACCCCCAGTTCACCAGAACAAATGTCCCCATTGAAAGATTTTCCCTCTATTACTTTTCTGGGGACAACCCAAATGTAGGGATTTTCTTTTACTTTCACTTTCAATGATAATGGTAAACAGGACAAATAGACAGGATGAATCGACCTAACCAGGACACAGACAGCAATAACAACTGATAGGGATTCTAATCCATCTTCACTCTGTCCCCAAAAAAAAAAAAAAGTTTTGCCTTAAGTTGTATTTTAATCCATCCATCCTAATGGTCTTGGAGATAACTGATCTTGCATTAAGCCTTATTTTGTATATCTACACTTATTACAACTTCAGGTTGCTTGTAAGATTATCCCTTTCTTCTCACTGGGAGAATTATTTTCAAATTTTTTATCTAATAAAAGCATTGTAATGTACATAAGTCCATCCATCCTAGCAGCATATCCCTTGCAGTGCAGTGCAACTCGTGGTTGCAGGAAAGAAATTCACTCCATATCTAACCAGCTTAAGGCAGCCCATAGATGGTTTGATATTCTTTGCTTCCACCTTGGGTTTATATCAACACATTCAGCGTTAATGGGGGAATCCCTCCCGCAGCACTATTGTGTTCTGCTGGTAAGGGCTGGGCACGGGGAGCCTTCCCAGCTGGCAGATCACAATTTTTACTGTTAGCGACTATAGTTGCCGGAGGTAATCACATGCTAAAAAATCCAGCAGGCTGATTGTACTCAAATTGATTGATGGATCAACTTGGGTACAATCAGCCTGCCCATAGATAGATCAAAATTCGGCCGTTCCCTGCTGAACTGAGCAAATTTCGTTCCATGTAAGGCAGGCTTTACTCCATATGAAAGCAAAAGAGAATGTGGATAGGTGATTGTGTTTGGGGACTTAACCACAGGAACAGCAAAGCCCCTTGTTGTGGAAAGCCTGTATTAAAAAAAACGCAAGAACAGAAGAACAAGCACCCAAGCCATTGTGAGATAGACTATGCCCAGACTTAGCAACAAGTTTGAAAAAACGTAAAGGAATTGTAGGAATAGGATGAATAAGAATATCTGTATTGGTAAAAATCAAGATGCCAAAGTGTTTTGAAGGCATGCACCCTCTTCCTATAGAAGGGATTACCTGCTGATCAAATGGCAGAGATTAATGGACAGTACAGGCTCACAACACTGCAGCACAGAACTGGAAAACCTCTGGCCCATAGGCGTGTGCACAGGGTGTTTCAGATGTTGCTGGGCACACCCCTCTCACCCTGTGTGGTGCAGATTTCCCCTGTTTAAACCCCTGATATTTCACCAATAATACATAACATAATAATAATAAAAACTACTGACACCATCCACTGCTCTACTGACACAATCACTATATATACACATGCATGTACACATATGAGTTTGAGCTTTGGGGCGCATACCCTAATGCAATAGGCTGTGCACACCTATGATATATTAATATAAAACAGCGCCAACCCAGCACATAAAGTATATAAAGTGACTCGGTGCTATTGATTACAATAAGAAATAATTAAATAATAATAATAATAAAATCAACACCTGGGGGCTGCTGTACTCAGGTGAATCCTGCGACAATGATATTATTACAAAACAGCGCCAACCAAGCATAAAATCATAAAGTCCACAAATTAAAGTGACTCGGTGCTCCTGATACAAAAGTGCTCTTCAGTGCTCATAAAACTCAATGTGTAGAAAGTGACACACTGTGACCGGTGACCCTCTTGTGCCCTCACTCACCAGAAAATGTGAACCCACTGCTTTTCAGTCATAGGTGTGCACACCTATGCTCCGGCCATAGTGGGATGGTCCTTACTTCAGTACAGGTCATCGCTTACCAGTGGCAGCCCATTCATATGGGGCGCAGGGGTGCCGCCCTCCTAATCCATGCGCCCGGCCCCTAATTTACATGCAGGGCACCCAATGCATGGATTCCAATGGGATTTTGTTTCTTTTAGAAGCACGTGATTAGAGCCTGTGGATCTAATTGGCTTCAAAAAAGGGTGAGCTCTGTGCGCCAAGCCCAATCAGTTGTGTGACAATTACTTCAGTATAGATCATCGCTCACCAGTGGTGGCCCATCCATACAGGGTGCAGGGGCAGCGCCCCCCTAATCCATGTGCCTGGCCCCAAATTTACATGCAGGGCACTGGACGCATTGGATTCCAAGATGTTTTTTTTTTGTACAAGCACATGGTTGAGCCCGAGGCTCTATTTGGCTTCAAAAAAGGGTGGGCTCTGTGCCCCGAGCCCACCCAGTTGTGTGACAATAGTGAATTCGTGAATTAAATGTCTTCCTGATTCTCCCCCCCCCAGCCAATCCCGGCTCAGGAAGCCGGTCCTTAGACCTGATTGGCCGAGAGAAGGAGTGATCCTATTGGCCACCGAGGAAGAGGAGGGAGGAGATGCAGGGGAAGCCGCGGCGCAGTGAAGCCAAGGAAAGAGGAGACCCAGTGTGAAGCCGCCTGGAGGAAGCCCGTCACCTAGATGGGGTAAGTGCGGAGAGCGATCACCCGACTGGGGGGGTTGTTTGCTGCGGGAGACCCGACCGTACGCTGGGGTGGGGTGTGGATTGCAACCAGCCGCCATTGTCGCTCACATTGTGACTTGTGAGCATGGCACTGGGTTGAAATAATGGCTGTCCAGCCTTTGCTGGAAGGACCCATGATATCACTGACCCGGGTGGGTTTCAATATGCTGGAGTTTAGCTTTAAACAAAGCAGAGACAGAGAAATATGCCTTAAAAAATCCTACAAGGACAATTCAGGACTTGTACGGATAAATACCATCCTTCCATTTCTTTGTACAGATCACACTGATATACTGCAGTATCATGAAACACTATACCAGATATAAGTATTATGTATTTACAAGAATGATACCCTGCCGTACATAATACACCATAATGTTCTTCAGGGAAAATCCACTCAAGGTACTTATTTTCTAAGCAGGAGTCTCTTAACCTGCCATTGTGTTTTTTTCAGTCACGTTTCAGGTCTTACACATTTTGCAGCTTTTTACTCTACAATCCTACAAATTAATATCATGAATTTCAGACTAAACATTTTTTTTTTTTAGCTTAACCACTTAAGGACTGGAAGGATATACCCACTTCCTGACCAGGCCATTTTTTGCGAAATGGCACTTTGTCGCTTTAACCGACTGTTGCACGGGTGTGCGACGTTGTACCCAAACAAAATTTACGTCTTTTTTTCCCCACAAATAGAGCTTTCTTTTGGTGGTATTTGATCACCTCTGCATTTTTTTTTTTTTTGCGCTATAAACAAAAAAAGGCCGACAATTTTGAAAAAAAAAACACATTTTTTTTTACTTTCTGCTATAATACATATCCAATAAAAAAAAATATAAAAGAACAAATGTATTCATCAGATTAGGCCGATATATATTCTTCTAAATATTTTTGGTAAAAAGAAAAATCGCAATAAGCGTATATTGATTGGTTTGCGCAAAAGTTATCCCTGTCTACAAAATACAGATAGATTTATGGACTTTATTTATTTATGTATTTTTTACTGGTAATGGTGGCGATCTGCGATTTTTAGCAGAACTGCGACATTGCGGCGGACATATCTAACCCCAAATGACACTTTTTGGGGACCAGTGACATTATTATTGCTATAAAAATCCACTGATCAATGTATAAATTACACTGGCAAGGAAGGGGTTAGCACTAGGGGACGATCAAGGAGTTAACTGTGGGCTGGCAGGGACATGACAGAGATCACTGTTCCCAATGACTGGGAACAGAAGATCTCTGCCATGTCATTTGGCAGAACGGGGATCGGCCTTGTTTACATCCCAGTTTTGCCTCTGTACACCTTGATCGCGGGTCACCGGCAGACTGCCTCTGTACACCACTATCCCACATGCACAGACCTTCGTACAGCTACTGTGGTTTGCAAGTGGTTAAAGCAGGGGTAGGCAACCTGTGGCCTCCAGCTGTTATGGAACTACATTTCCCATGAGGCATTGCAAGGTTGACAATTACAATTACTCCCAGAGGCATAATGGGACTTGTAGTTCTACAACAGCTGGAGGGCCGCAGGTTGCCTACCCCTGTGTTAAAGGGTGACTCCACTTTCATGAAAAAAAAATAACAAATACAAAAAAAATCGTATAGCATATACAGTTGCGACACAAGTCATATTGTAATTGAATGTTATTAAAAAAAGTTTCCTTTTCAATCTGCAGCTCTGTAATTTTCTGAAAACATAATACAAGATGGCTACCTGGAAGTGTTCTGTATACAGAATGTGTACAGGGCACCCCCCAGAAACATAATTTCCTGCTTGTGCGATTGGCTCACTGATTTTCCCGAAGTCTGCCTAAGATACATGTCAGATTTCAGGCATCCCCTGCAAATGTCATATTTGGTGAGATACTTCCCATAGGAAATTATGTCTAAAGGAATGCAGGCCCAGCATCTTTCCTTATTAGAGCTTTGCAGGTGCAGCAGCTGGTTGATAATTAGAAGCCACTCCCATTAGATTCACTCAGCACAAAGGCACAGAGAAACACACAGGGATTTCTTCAGAATAACAAAAGGTAGGAATCTGCAACAAAGTGTGTCAAAATCCTTGCAATAGAGGGAAATTTTTTTTTTCTCAACAAAAGTGGAGTTACTCTTTGAAGTGCAATTAAACCGCATGTAAAAAAATGTAATATATTGCAGTTTACCAATCAATCATTAGATGTGGTGGCTGCATTAGTTTTCTTTTCATCTGCCTTTTCCCTCTGTTTTCACCTGGTGATCTGGCCAGTAACACACCTCCTGTTTTAGTGAGACACAACTCTGGAGGAATGAGCACATGACACACAGCAGACAGCAGCATTGTCAGTTTGTGGGTGGGGGGTAAGATGTATCAGCAGATTTAAATAAAATAACAAATGAAATTCAAACTCCAGCTAATACTTTATAAGCAGTAACAGCAGGTTTTTTTTGGGCGGGGGGATACATTTTTTTTTACATAAATAAAAGCCGATCATTGCAAGCACCCCTGCTAGTGTTAAATGATACATTCTCCTGAAGAGCTTGTTCCTTTGAAAAACAACAGATTTACTGGCTAGATTACCAGGTGAAAATAGAAGAAAGAACTCTTAAAAAAGAAAACGAATGCAGCCGTCATGTCTAAGAATTTCGTTTTACTAAACCCAGGGCCCTGCATTCACTCAGTGCAGCTTTGCATGGTAGCCAATCAGCTTCTAATGTCAGCTTGTTTAATCAAGCTGTGACAATAAAACCTTGAAGCTGATTGGTTTCTGTGTGGAGCTGCACCAAATTTTGCACTTTCAAGCTTTTGTAAATCAACCCCTTTATGTTGTAACGATTTGAGATCACTATTTACATAAGGAACCTTCTTGTATGAATTCTATTATTACACTTTTATATATTATATGAATTGTTGCACGGAGGCACTTTATACTTGATGGTTTATTTATTATGACTACTTGCATTTATGTTGCACATATATTATTTTATTATATTATTAATTTAGTGATTGCGCAGTATCACCCCTTCCCAGTAATTCATATAGCAGTCTTGTGACTTCTATCAGTGTCTGGTTAAAGCTTGTAGGAGAAGTTTTCATTCTGCTCTGACTGTCCTATGAGGCTGCAGGACCTCTGGAGGATCAGAGAAGACAGGATCACACAGCCTTTTTACACAATGCAGAGGATTGACCCCTTAGGTTCCACAGTGAGTATAACAAGCATGCTTTACTGCATATAGAGACTGATTTTACTGTTGTGGGTTTAGTAACACTTTGACCACTTGCCGACCGCCGATTGGCATCTGACGGCGACAGAGTGGCTCTCCTGCGCAAAACGCCGTCATCTGGCGGCGGCTGCAAGATCGCGCACAGTGAGCGGGGGAGGGCCAGGGAGCGGGTGCAGCGGATTCGATCTCCGCCGGCCACCCGCGATGCCCCCCCCCCCGGAGTGAAAGAACGGAGGTCCGTGTAAGTAAACACGGACCTCCGTTCTGTGAGGGGGGAAGGGCTGTAATCACAGCCTTCCTGTACATGGAAGCTGTGATCACTTCCCTTCCCCTGCTAGGGCAGCCCCCACACAGTTAGAACACGCCCAGGGAACATAGTTAACCCTTAGAGCGCCCCCTGCAGGTTAACCCCTTCACTGCAAATGGCATTTACACAGTAATCGGTGCATTTTTATAGCACTGATCGCTGTATAAATGCCAATGGTCCCAAAAAAGTGTCAAAATGGTCCGACATGTCTGCCCCAATATCGCAGTACCGCTAAAAATCGCAGATCGCCACCATTACTAGTAAAAAAATAAAATAAAATAGAAACCCCAGAAATGAATTCTCATCGTCTGTAAACGCGACCACTTTTGCGCAAACCAATCAATAAACGCCGATTGCAATTTTTTTTATCACAAATATGAGGAAGAATATAAATCGGCCAAAACCGATGAAAAAAAATGTTTTTTTATATTTTTTTTTGGATTTGTATTTTAGCAAAAAGTAAGAAATTTGGGTTTGTTTGCCAAATTGTCGCTCTTCTTTTGTTTATAGCGGCGACCAGAAATGACACAGCGGTGATCAAATACCACCAAAAGAAAGCTCTATTTGTGGGGGAAAAAAAGCACGCAAATTTAGTTTGGGTACAGCGTCGCATGACCGCGCAATTTTCAGTTAAAGCGACGCAGTGCCGAATCGCAAAAAGGGCTCTGGTCCTAAAGGGGGAAATCCTTCCGGGGCTAAAGTGGTTAATACCACTTTAAAGCGGAACTCTAGCCTCACTTTCAGACTTGCACAGTTGTACAGACTCCCCTCCTGTGCTGTAATTTCCCTCTTTGATTTCATCATACACTGTGTGACTCTCACAATGTGTATTAGAAGCTACAACAAGCTCCTGTGTAGGCTAAGCATTACTTGCGGGTGTTGCCTAGGCAAATGTAGCCTGCTTTGGAAAGTCCATTTCTCCAGACTGACATCCCATCCAACCATCAAGGCATTTTAATATTTATATAACTCCTCTCTGGAGCCTGCCCACTGCTTGCATCAGGGCTGAGGGCTTTTGAGAAATGGGGTGCAGGGATGTCTTCAGGAAGCTATGTAAAACAACCTGTAGACAGGGCCTAAAGTGTTGAAAATGTGGTTCAATCATGGGTTACTTCCCTGTGACTGTGGAGTCAACCATGGACGGTGGTGCATCAGCTTGAGATTGTGTCACTTCTAGGGGTGCCACCTCATCCCATTAATCCAGGACACATATCAATTACACACGTTCTGTGGTTCTGAGGCTAATTTAATGCAGATGAGGCACCAAGTGAGTTTAATTACCACCTTAATCAGCCACAGAACCTGTGTAATTCATGTGTGTCCTGGATTAAAGGGATGATGTGGCAACCCTACTTCTAGGGGTGCCACCTCATCCCTTTAAACCCGAACACATGAATTACACAGGTTCTGATGCTAATTAAATGCAGGAAAGGCACAGAGTGAGTTTAATTACCACCTTAGTCTGCCACAGAACCTGTGTAATTAATGTGTGTTCGGTTTTAAAGGGATGAGGTGGCAACCCTAGTCACTTCCTGTTAGAGGGTATATATACGGGAGAGGTAATTATCCCCCGGAGATCTTCCCATAGGATGCAGGAGGAAGGCCACACATGTAACAATGTAGTCACTGCTGAGCAGAGAGAATCTACCCTTTCTTAGGTGACCTCTGTGCGGGAATAAGTAGAGACTGAATAGCCATTCATTTGGGAAGTGTCATAGCTCAAGGTATGCAGACCACCGTTACAGCGGAAGCCATGTTACCATCAAAGTGCGTTTAACTGTTTATTGATGGAAGAGCCATGATAACGTCGTTGCATAGTGAAAAGTGTTGTATTGCCAAATTGTATGAGAACCACTGTTATTTATCCAGTAAAGGAGGAAAGGTGCTAATTTCAGTAAATATGTTCCTTTTATTTATCGATGTCTGGTCTGGTCACCCTACGGATGAATGGAGTTTGTGCTCCTACAGGGAATGCTAATGGAGAATGAAGCGTAATACTACATTGATAATCAAGTAAGAGAGTAGCATCTGCAACAAGAAAAAAGAGCAACTAGTTTGGGATTTAGTTTGGGTGTACATGCTGTCGCCAGTGCAGTACAGGGTCCTCATACTATGCATGCATGCGCAATTTTGACCTGCAAGTTTTGTAAAGGACTGTATATATTTGGATGGCGAGTTTTGAAGCCAGAACTTTTTAAACTTCATGTAAGTGCACTGTTTTAATAAACACAAGGTTGACACAATATTACGCTATGAGTATTTTTCCTATCTTTTATACACTCCAGTCCCGGAAAACTTCATCCTAATCTGTCGGGGGGACGGTCCACGGGATTACCTTTGACCACGAAAGTGAGGCACCAAGGCTATCTGAGAGACACGTCTAGACTAGGGTTGCCACATCATCCCTTTAATCCAGGACACACATGAATTACGCAGGTTCTGTGGCTGATTAACCACAACAGTACCTGGCACGAAAACCCCCTTCCTGTCCAGACCATTTTTCAGCTTTCAGCGCTATCACACTTTGAATGACAATTACTCAGTCATGCAACACGGTACCCATATGAAATTTGCGTCCTTTTTTTCACACAAATAGAGCTTTCTTTTGGTGGTATTTAATCACTAGGAGGGGGTTTATTTTTTGTGCTATAAATAAAAAAATATTGACATTTTTTTGAAAAAATGCCTTTTTCTTTGTTTCGGTCATAAAATTTTGCAAATTAGTAATTTTCCTTTGTAAATTTTGGCCAAAATTTATACTGCTACCTATCTTTAGTAAAAATAACCCAAATAAGTGTATATTATTTGGTCCTTGTGAAAGTTATAGAGTCTACAAGCTATGGTG
>BLSH010081386.1:1232669-1245387 GCA_018402905.1 Glandirana rugosa
CTAGCCCTCGCGCGACGCGCGCGCACAGCCACCGCCGCACAAGGACCCCTTGTGACGGACAGTGGCTGACAGGTGCTCTTTATGATGGCAGTCTGTTGACAGGTACACTTTATGATGACAGGTACCCTTTATGGGGGCATATGTGGTGACTGTTGGGTGACTGGTGCATTGGGGGGGTGTGTCAGTGTGATTTTACTGTGCAGATCAGTAACTCACTGATCCCAGCTCTTCTCTCCTCACACTGGACTCTGTGTGAGGAGAGAAGAGCTGGTAACAGTGAGTTACCGCTCTGTTTACACTGTATGTGATCGGCTGTGAAGTAGATCACAGCCGATCACAAGGTATCAGCCGCCGGCCGGCGGCTGATACCTGTGTCGGTGACAGGCAGTGTTCCCCAGGAACACGCCGCCACCGACACGCGCGCGCAGCGCGCTCCCGATCGCGCGCACGCGCCGTGCGAACGGCGGGCGTGCCGTTTGTGATCAGCTGTGACTTCGTCACAGCCGATCATGTGGTGAACAGCCATAACCAATGGCTGTTCACCCCTGTCGGTGAAGCGGCGTGTCCTGGGGATCGCGCGCAATCCCGGCTTAAAGGGAGGACGTCATATGACGTCCACCTGCTGGGAGAGCAGGACCGCTCCGCTGTCATTTGACGGTGGGCGGTCCTGAGGCAGTTAAAGTGGTAATTAAACTCACTTGGTGCCTCATCTGCATTAAATTAGCCTCCGACTCTGTGTAATTCATATGTGTCCTGGATTAAAGGGATGATGTGGCAACCCTAGTCTAGACCTTTGTCCAGTGGATCTGAGATCCCATTAAGCGCCATATGACCTCCCTGAATAAGGAAGGTTGCTGGCTTTCTAGTAAGCCCCCAACTAATCTGTGGTGAAGGTTGTCACTGTGGTGGATGCATGATCACGGAGGCTCCAGATTGGTTTATCCGTGATAAGAAACTAGCATATTTGGACTTTTTGCACAATAGCACTTTATCAGTTTATGAACTTATATTTGCACTAGTTTCATGAACTTCATTAATCTTGCATATTGTATTATTTGTGTGTTTTACCCTGAAAGGTTACATATACCTTATTTGATATTTTGCACATTATATCACATTTTGAGCGCTGCTCTTTATGATATGTTCTGTATGTAGGAGACCCACTGCCATTTCTCCAGAAGAGGAGGAAAGATGCTAATTTCAGTAAACATGTTCCTTTTATTTAGCAATGTCTGGTCTGGTCACCCTATGGACAAATGGAGTGTGTGCTCCTACAGGGAATACTAATGGAGAATGAAGTGTAATACTACAATGATTATCAAGTAAGTGAGTAGCATCTGCAACAAGAAAATAGAGAAACTAGTTTGGGATTTATTTTGAGTTTACTTGCTGTCACCAGTGCAGAACAGGGTCATCATATGACTATGATAGTATGTTTTTATAATATTTTTTGTCAATTTTTTTTCTTATTTTTACATTTCTTTTACAATTTTTTTTTTTACATACTTTCATCACAGTAGTTCTGTGTCACCATAGTGACCCAGGGTGCACGACAGTATGCATGTGCCGTGCACCGTACAGGTATGTCACCTGGCCTGTAGTCATCCAGCTCAGCTGCAATAAAACTACTATGGGCAGGTGGCACTCAGTTAAATTGTGTGTTACTCCAACATTTCATTGGGTCTGTTATACCATGTACTTTTATGGAAAAAAAAACAGTTCTCTTTGCATTTCTTCCCCACTTGTAAAATACCTGGTGACCCTGTCAATCCCTCTGCTTTCCTTTTTCAAACTGGCCATGCCAGTGTATGCAAGCACATCATCCCAGTATAGTCAGTTTTCTTCTTTACATTCTATTTGAGAGCACAGCCTGCCTGTACTCCAGTGGTCAGACTTCTGCTGGCATGTCCTCCTGAATAGCCCTTCACTGGGAAGCTCAGTGTTCTTCTCTCCCTCTGCCTCTTGCTGACACGACCCCCTGCAGTCTCCACCCCTAGTTCTCTAAGGCTGCATTCACATCTCAGCGTTGAATCATGGGCAGATTTGCCGCGCATCTGCCCGCGATTTGACAGCGCTGATATGTTAATGGAAAAGTGTGGTATGCATATTTGAGATGCCATTCATTTGAATGACAGCTCAAAATGCGGTGCGGATCTGCCGCAATTGTCAGGTGATAAAGCGTGCTGCAATCATGGCAACACGCATCGCTGGATGCATGTCGTCCCAAATTAGCTCCTGAACTATGTTTGGGCAACATAGGTCCCGCAATAAGTGTTGCCACAATGGTAGCAAGCTTTATCACCCGACAATCATGGCAGACATGCACCGTGTTTTGAGCTGTCATTCAAAAGAATGGCATCTCAAATATGTGAATCGCGCTTTGCTATTCACATATCAGCGCTGTCAAATCATGGGCAGATTCGCTTCAATATGCTGAGATGTGAATATAGCCTTAGCCCCTTAGGAAGCTGAGAACAGAGCCCATGTAACTGCTAATAATAATGTATAAATAAAAAAGGTTTTAATATTTTTTTTATTATACTATATATACACACAAACATTTTGATTATTGCTTTTCTGTTTTAAACTCAATAGGTTGTTTTACAAGGTGAGGCTTCATATATACTTAAACAAAATGGCATTAGATGTTTTTATCAGGCCTAATGAGAGCCAGGCAGGAATCAGTCCTGTTTTCTCAGCACCATTTTAAAAGAGAAGTATGGCCAAACTATTTTGTATACTCACAGCGGGTGCCTTAAGGCCGGAAACAGGCAGCCTTGCCTATAAGGGGCAACCCATCGGCAGTACATTGAGGGTGGACGGTTAATGGAATAATGTTTTAAACAAAATTAAAATAAAAATGTATATTTTAGATACTTTTTTTCTATTTTATGTGAAATGACTGATACCTTAAAAGCCCTAATACAATTTTTTGGCAGCATAACTTAACCACTTAAGAACCGGAAGAATTTCCCCCTTAATGGCCAAGCAATTTTTTTGCGATTCGGCACTGTGTCGCTTTAACTGACAACTGCGCGGTCGTGCGACGTTGTACCCAAACAAAATCTATGTCCTTTTTTTCCCACAAATAGAGCTTTCTTTTGATGGTATTTGATCATTTCAGTAGGTTTTTTATTTTTTGCGCTATAAACATAAAAAGAGCATCAATTTTGAAACAAAAAACAATATTTTTTACTTTTTTACAATAATAAATATCCCAAAAAAAGTAAACAAATCCCAAATTTCTTCATCAGTTTAGGCCGATATATATATTCTTATACATATTTTTGGTTAAAAAAAAAAATCGCAATAAGCGTATATTAGTTGGTTTGCACAAATGTTATAGCGTCTACAAAATAGGGGATAGATTTATGGCATTTTTATTATTTTCTTTTTACTAGTAATGATGGGGATCAGCTATTGTTAGCGGGACTGCGATATTGCGGCGGACAGATCGGACCAGTCACAATTATACACCAATCAGTGCTATGAAAATGCACTGATTACCGCATAAAGGACACCGGTAGGGAAGGGGTTAACACTAGTGGTGATCAAGGGGGTAAATTTGTTCCCTGGGAGGTGTTTCTAACTGTATGGGGGATGGGCTGACTGGGGAAACACACAGATCGGTCTTCCTGCATAGCAGAAAGACAGGATCTGTGTGACCTCCCCTGTCAGAACGGAGATCTGCCTTGTTAACACAGGCAGATCCTAACAATTCTGTCACTGCGGGGAATGACCGCGGATGACCGTCAGATACCATGTCCACTCCATCTGCTGATTGGCTCCGCGTTCCCACGTCCAACGTACAGCTATGGTGATTCGCGGGAACGAGCCAACCTGCCACAGTAAAATGACGGTGGCTGATCGGCAAGTGGTTAAAATAAAACTTGTTATGAGAAAAATATATGGTCTGCTGCTGCTAAACTCCTTCTAAAAGTGCTAGCTGCCTTGCTTTTTTTATTCCTGAAGACCTGCATGACAACCAGGACACCATCATTTTTTTAAGAAACAGTGATAGTAATGGTACCACAACTATTTTTCTTTAGACAAGTTTGGCGCTAAGATTAGAAGGGTAGGGTTATGGTCAGTTAAAACCCTCTAAATACATTCCAAGTGCATGAAAACATAAGGTGTGCAAAGTCTTACAGTTTGGTTTCCTTGAAGCAGCCACAGCATGAGTAGAAAAGCCTGTCCCCTGCCAGTATGCTGTAGAGAAGGACCCTTGCTCTCTTTGTGGAAGCAGTGGTCTCTCTGCAGAGATTTGACATGCCCTCTCCTGAATCAGAACTAGAGCTCTCCAATCAGAAGAGATATGAACCAGTACTGTAATAACTCTGTGGGCTCTCTAAGTCGCAAAAGCAAAAAACCTTCAGAAAGGGATTCCTCTGATTCCTTACCTCCTGAGAGATCTCTGGAAAAATGGGACCTCTCATACCTTTAATGAAAACCTCACAGTATGCAGCATTTCTGTACAGAAGAGAGAGAGAGTCAGCAACAATGGTAGCTTTCATGTGTCCCTCCTGAATCTGAAAGTGATACTAAACCTACAATGTTTAATTGCCATTATCCCTTCTATTTATGTACAGTATAAAGGTCATGCCATTGTATTTAATTTAATGTCCGGCTATCTCCTACTCCAGCTGCCTTCAGGCGATCCCTGAAAACTCATCTTTTCAGGAAAGCCTATCACACCTTCAACTAATCTTTTACCACTTCCATCAGCTCATTCCCCACAGTTCCAACCTTTTGTACTGCCTGCCCCACCCTATTAGATTGCAAGCTCTTCTGAGCAGGGTCCTCTTAATCCTCTTGCATTATATTGTATTGTAACTGTATTGTCTCCCTTTTATATTGTAAAGCGCTGCGTAAACTGTTGGCCCTATATAAATTATGTATAATAATAATATTAAAAAAAACCTGAGTACCGTATTTAATCATTGCTGTACAGCAGTCACATGTTTCCCAGGTATTGCCTGTCCTCAGGGAAAAATCTGCGGAAGGAGATTTGAGTACTCTGCTGATGTGTCTACAGAGCTGATGGTTTAGTTCCAGTCACATGACATTAAAAAACAGCTTTCATATCAGAGAATCAAACTAAATAATAACCACAAAATGTTTTAAAGTTTATTACAAATCTATATTTCAAAGCAAATGTTCAATTTTATTTCTTTGTAATAACATGGTGTAGACCATGGAGTTTAATTAAGATAACTCACAATAACTTTGACTTTTTTCACACTGTAAAGATATCTGGATGAGGTTTTGCCAATCCCAGGCTGTGTCATGCCCCTCCAAACTGTGTCTATGGTGTGTATGTGCTTGGACTAACATGGAAGCAAAGGTTCCATAAATCAACATGTTATATCCCGTCCCCATAGTGTTTAGCAATAGGAAGACATGGAGGAGGAGAGAGGGAGGGGACTGTTATTTACCACTGTGTATACGCCAACATGTGTGACTCTATAGTCAAACTGCTGCACAGATAAGAACAGGGAGGAAATGAACAGCTTAGAAGGGAACTGAAACTGGAGCATGTTCAGTAGATGTGACAACGGCTGCTTTACATAATCTTAGGCTGCAGCGGGGACACAGACAAAGAGGGAGGGACACTGAATAGCAGGATTCACCAGTTTTTTTGCAATCTGCAGAAAAAAAATGCTCTAGTGGAAAAGTGAGTTTGAACACAAAGTTATATAGCATGTATTGACAGTTTATAATGATTTGAGTTTAATGATACACGAACTCTAGGCCAGAAGACACACACATAGAGTATATAAAAAATGTTTTACTTTTATAAAGCACCTGTAATTCAGTTGAGCCAGATTTGTGTGGACTTTGAGTTTAGTTTTTCTTTAAACATAAGTTGATAGTAGTTCTTGTTGAATGGACCTTGGCTGCTTGGGAGACAAAGTGGAGAGAGGGAGGGGGGAGGGGGACTCACAGAAGTGGAACCACCCTGCTTGAGGAGATTAGGTAATGGGAAGGAATCAAGCACCAAATGTTCAACCAGAAATACATAAATCCTATATTCTTAATAACAAAGTCACAGCCAGTAGACTTATTCTACTTGTTGTGACTTTGAAATCAAGAATAAAAGATTTATGGACTTCTGGTCATTTGGCACTCAATTCCTTCCATTCACCTACGATTTGTGATCCAGGCACCCTTGCCAGATATTAAAGCCATATCCTCAAACTCTACTACACCAGCACCACTTAAAACAAGACCACCAGTAAATACAAGCCTGAAACCAGGCTGGAAAATGCAAGATCTTAAGACCAATGAGGGCATCAATGAAGGTAACCAAGCCGATTGACTCCAATTTCTGCCCCTCGCATCCAGTATGATAGTCACTGTACATGTGATTAAAAGAGGATAATATTAAGACAGTGACAGGTGTGCAGAGTAATTGAACAATACATAAACATATTTTTGAATAAATCCAAAATTGCTTAAAATTTCAGGTGAAAAACACCTTTAATGGTCTGCGGGTTGGGAAACAAAAATAAAATTAGCATTTCTATATAAAACTGTGCTTTTTCCCTTATCAGATTGATATCTATTTTGCAATGCAGCTACAATGCTACACCTCAATGAACTTGCATACATTTTGTGGCCTGTGATAGGTTTAATTAGCAAAATCCAGAATTTGATGGGCACGGCACTTACTGCTGGACTGAACTTGTGTCTGCTATAGAACCAGCTGTAGCAATTTCCCACTATGACACCGAAAAGATCTCTTAACTGCCTGTAAGCAGTAAGTCACAATCGTTCTTTCTGCGGGAGAAGTGACAGTTTGATTAACCAAGCATTATCTTCTCCTCGGGGTTATAAATTTGTTTGCTCTTATTGTAAAGACGAGAACACTTTTTGCTGTAGGTTAAATTAGATTTGAAAACAAATATAGGGGGGATAATTTAAACAGTTTCCAAACAGAGGTTGTAATGTGGAAGCAACGTGAAAAGATCTATGGAAATCCTCTTTCACAAACTTGTTTGAGTGCCCGAGGGGCTTTTCTGTCACCTTAAAAAGATTTATATGTGACTTGATACCAAAGTAGCACAAGCAAACCTTGAGTTTAATATGCCTGCAGGTCACCCTTGGATTGAGTTTGTAGCTTTGCAGTAGACATGATTTTTCCATAGGTACGCCGTCTGCAAGTCTGTGTATTTAAGGGCCAGGGATGATGACTATAGAAAATGACATTGGCAACCATATTGTAGCACAATGGCTAAGCATTTGAAACATTTTTTTTTTTCAAAAAGCATTTTTTTTGATTGAGGATAAAGGTTTTATTTCAAAAGATACAATCCAATATAATCAGCATAAAGAAGATGTAATTGCAAGATAACAATGGGATGCATTCACATAAGAAGAATGCCCAGTGAAGGCCAGCAAGCGGGGCTCAAAAGAAGTCACTAAGAGGACAATGCAGGAGGAGTTCAACAATGGACTGGGGGGGGAGGGGGGGTGTCATTGGAAAGCATCTTAAGAGTGTACTGAAGATATCCTTGGCCAACAATCAAAGACAATTTTATCTCAAAGCAAAAATAGAATAAAAGGGTGCGTATTCTCATTGGATACATCGAAAACCACATCGGTGAAAAGTCAATGTCAAATGATTGACATTTTGAATAAGTACATCATCTAAATATTTATAGCAATAGATAAGGTGAAGGACACTGGCCAAAAATTGGTTGTCTCCCATATTTGTATTGTGTGAGCTGCCTGCTATATGTGTTAGTTTCCCCTCCAGTGTATGTATACTTGTGTGCAATTACAACTTACAAACAGTTTTTGCATTATGTTTTTATTATGCTAGTGTTAGTAATACCATATGCAGGCATCCATCAGGGATAATCAGATCGGTTGGCTGCACTTAAAGGAATTAGGAACAGATGATTGAGTGAATATATATGTATATATATATATATATATTAGCAAAATGACACAGTTCCAACACCAAACACCAGTAAACATAAACAAGCAAGTGAAAGATGATGAAACATAGCAAACCCAAAATAAACACCTATCTAGCTAACTAAATGCAAGTGTAGAAAACACACATACTGGCCTGTACTGACCATCGGTACTACCGGGAGTTTCCCGGCAGGCTGATGGCTCAGTGGGCCGGCCTAATGCTCACAGGGGTCTGCGGCGATCTACCTGTCAATCACCGACAGTCAGCTGACGCTTGACGGGTAGATCGGTATTCTGTATGCAGAGAAGCACAGGAAGCATCTGTAATAAGTTCTCTGTCATGTAACGCTGCTCCCTCCTCTCTTCTCGTCTATCCCAATTTGCTTGTGACATCCCCTGAGATGGACAAGAAGAGAGGATCCCGAGAGTGTTGGATCCCAATAATATACAGCCTCCCAAAAAAAGACAATAGGCAAGCCCCATCTTTAAGACCTATAGATAAGGGAATAGGATCGGTGATAGCTAGGTTGGGAGAATATTTGGATATTTTCTTACAACCTAATGCTACACCTACTAAAGCCTATCTGAAAGATACAAAGGATTTGTTGAGATCACTGCAACAGATCACATTGGCATATGAAACACAAGTGTATCTGGTTACTGCAGATGTCTCTTAACTACAGAAAATATTTCTTAAAAAAATCTTGAATTTCTGTTTGAGTAGAAATGACTTTTGGTATAGGGGGAACTTTTATGTTCAAAGTACAGGAGTAGCAATGGGTGCAAAATCTGCGCCCCATATTGCTATCCTATTTTTGGCGGAGTGGGAGGATAGATATATTTTTAGCAAAAAGGAGATCAGAGCTCCTCTACTACAAAAGCTTTATAAATTACCTCCTCTTAGGCAGGCCGTATATGGGTCGAATTTCGAAAGATTTTTCTTTTGAAAATCGTTTCTAAGAATTTTCGTTCGAATTTCGCACCATTAGTGGGCTACAGCAACAGCCGATTTTCGTACGGCAATCAAATTTGAGAAATTGGTTGGAAATGATGTTGGAAATTTTTTGAAAGACAATTTTCTAATCAATGATGGGACAATCGTGCGAGAAATGTAAGGCCTCATACACATGGACGTTTTTTGACGCCTGCGTTTTCTGGCGTTTTTTGCAGCTCTCCATGTTAGTCAATGGCCCCATAAAAATGTCGGCGTTTTTGAGCTGTAGGTGGCGTCGGCGTTAGTGAGCAGAAAGTAGAACCCATGGCCATCGCGTTCTGAGGCTGTAATGTTTTGACGTTTTTTGACGCCGACGCCACAAAACGCCAGCAAACGCCAACAAACGCCACCTAATATTGTACCGGCGTTTTCCGGCGTTTTTTGACGCCGACGTTTTTAGGTTGAAAAATAGCAGAGGGATGATTTTTTTAAAAAAACGCCTATTGACGCCGACGCTCACTAACGCTCAAAAACGCCAATGCATAACGCCGAAAAACGTTGACTTTTTTTCCTTGACGTCGGACCCGACGTTTTGTTTATTTTTTTAGATACGCCCGTGTGTATGAGGCCTAATAGAAAAAGGAATGCACATGAGTGCAAGAAAAGAAAATTCACGGAAAGAAAAAATTCCCAGGAAGAAAAGAAAATTCCCAGAAAAAAAAGAAGATTCCAAGCTGAATTTCGCACAAAATTTCTAATTTTGAAAAGAAAATTAGTTTGGAATTCGACCGTGTATGACTTGCCCAAATCTGGCAATGCTTTGCTACACAGCCACACCATGAATTATACCCCCTGTCGAACATAACCTATTCAAGTGAATGTCAAGCGCTCTGCCACTGTGTGCAGTGCACACAGTTGTGGAATGCAAGTATGGTGTTGCAGAGGTTTAAGCAGGAAGTGAGAAGGTGATACAGCAATCTGAATGCGAATGAGACAAAAGTGTGAGCAAACCCTTAATATTTTTTTTTTTTTACAGATTTTAGAATTTTATTTATTTATTTGTCCTTTTTGAACAGCTCTGTTGGGGGGGGGGCTTTGGTGAATTATCAGGGGTATAAACAGACCCCTGATGTCTCACTTTTGAGACTGAGAAAAGAACTGAGGACAGAAATTCCTCAATCCCTTTCTATGCAACTTCAGCTACACTGGATTGTAAATCAACAGGAAGCGCTCTGTGCTGAGTGGCTTCCTGTTCAGTCACAGACTAAATCATAGTAAATACAGTTTGCTATGCTTCTGCTGTGAATGAACACAGGAGCGATAAGTAGCAATCGCTCACTGCGTTCATTCAGGAACAGAAGGGGCCAGAAAATGTAACATATTTACCAGTTCCCCACTCTCCATGCTGAACCTGATCCTCCAGCGCCCCGCAGCATCTGCAGCTCGGTGAGGAGGAGAGTCAAAGTGCTGCAGGGGGGATTGCACACAGGAGGATCGGAGCAGTGGGGGGAGGCACATGGGAGGATGGGACAGAAATGAGAGCAACGGAGTTGGGGGAGCTGGGTGCACACACTGTAGATCCCCCTGCAGTACAGCCGGCAGGAGGGAGAGGAGGAGGAGAGGCCAGCTGTGCTGTAGTGAGATGAGAGCCGAACTGGAGCAGGGGGATTATTGAAGCCCAGTGCCAGTACTTGTTCCGGCACTGGGCTCTGGGATGTAGCCTGGATCTGCAAGACAGCAGGATTTCAATGAAATCTCAGGACAGTCCCGCCCATCCTGGAATAGTAGGAGGTATACTTTCTGTAATTGTCCCCTTATGGACAGTGTAGTCTTGGATAGACATGTGCTTTTATATGAACTTTAGGTAAAAGAAAAACAAATAAAGGTATAGCTCCAGATAACACATTTTAAAGACTTACAGCAACAGGTTTTTGACCATTGTAAGCATTCCCATCTGTGTAAAATGGGTTGTCCCAACCCTGTTGCTGCCACTTTTGCTGACTATATCATATACATTTTTTTTAAAAAATTTGCCCTTAGTTACACTAACACTCGTTTATAATATTTGCCATGATTAAATTACACCATGGTGGATATCTACATCAAGTATGAACAGCATTAGACAGTAAAGGAACTTTGGAAAGTAATTCATTCTTTACTCATCCCAGACATCCTCGTTAACATCCTCCCATCTGTAACAGTTCAAGCTGTGTGTGTATTCTCATGGAGAATCCCACTTATGGCTGCTTAGCAAGAAAAAGCTGCAGGAAGCTCACTCATCTCACAGTATAATTACTACTTCAAGCTCACAATGCCCAAGGCAAGGCATCATGGTGAAAGAAGTTTGTATTTTTTTGCTTGTATACTTTTGGCAGAGAGTTGTCATACCATCAAAAGCAAATACATTGGAGAAGCCACGGACTGTCTATATTCTACCACACTCTAACAGCACAAATAATTAAAGCAAATCGAGTGGCATGAGAACACCGGGAACAACAATGTCTAACTCAAGAATGATAATGAACTGAAAAGGGAGTTCTACACAATAAGCAGCAACAAAAACAAAAGTTCTCTTGAAATTTGAAAACTGTATGGGAGCTAAAATTTTTCCTCATCCCAAAGTTTTTGTTTACAGGTTTTCTATCCCTGTGCTATGCTGGTTTTGTTTATTGATTTAGGTCTTTAAGATGCTAAGACACGTTAGATCAGTGGTTCTCAAACCTAGTGAGACTACAGCCCAATAAGTTCTTTCTAAATCTTCCATATTCCAACAGTAAGGGCCCCCATTTACAGTACATTTTTTGTAATGCAACACACTACTGTGTGTTAATGTGCATTTGCAACGCCGTACAACACATGTGCATTAAAAGAAAAATCTAGGCACCTATAGGTTCCAAACCCATGCAAATCAATAACCCAAAAACAAAAAAACTGCAATAAAGAGTTGCATGTTGTAAAGTGTAAAAAACACCTATAATGTGATAAGAAACAAAGGAACCGCACTCTTATATCATAAATTACATACAGTATCACCATAGTGAATAAACAAATAAAGACATCTTCATTTAAATTATAAAAAATAATAATAATGTGAAGTCCATGTATAGTTCCCACACGTGAATAATGTCCTCAGTGAGTATAGGAAAGGTTCCTCTCCACCAGCATACAGACATATTATGCACTCACCAGACATAATTGACCCCATTAAAGGGAGTCAAATTACGCATATGGAAAAATCTAAGATGTTATACATGAGGTCACAGGAATGAATTCAAACTGCTACTGTCATCCATTCAATATATATATATATATATACAGTTGTGTTCAAAATTATTCAACCCCCAATGCTGTAAATGGTTTTAGGGAATTTAGTGTACATTTGTAATTGTATTCTGAATTAAATCCTACAAGGACTTCTTAAAGAACCATATGCAACTAAAATGACATCAATTTGTTTTGTAATACAGTAGTAAATGTTTCTTTTGTGAATTCTTCATTGACATAATTATTCAACCCCTTAAAGACTACCACTCTGAAGAACAGAGGTTCAATGAAGTGTTTTCAATCAGGCATTGAAAACACCTGTGGATATCAGGGAGCAGCAATAAAGCCCAATAAGCACCAATTAGGCAGCTTTAAAATGACTGTGATACTCAGCTCCTCCTAGACATTTACTGGTGTGGTTACAAACATGGTGAGGTCAAGAGAATGGTCCAGGAAGACAAGAGAACAGGTGATTAGAGTTGAGCGAACACCTGGACGTTCGGGTTCTGCTGGTCCGTCCGAACTTCGGGACAAAGTCCGGGTCCGGGTCCGGACGGAACCCGAACGATCGCACGGACACCGAACCCCATTGAAATC
>BLSH010081386.1:1255719-1280100 GCA_018402905.1 Glandirana rugosa
AAAAGAAGGACTTTGTGATCTTTGGGTTAGTCGGGGTGACCAAATACATTGTGTTTCATTACAATGTAAAAGAAAATGTAACATTACTTTGTGTTACATAAACCAGTGGGGCTGATTGGGTTTCTAGTGTTTCAGGAAGAAAATAGAGCGGAAAACTTTATAAGCTTGTTCCAAATTCTATATTTAGATAGAGGCAGAAGTTCTCTTCACAAGCTCATGTGTTCCATTAATTCCTTCATATGCTGGAAGTGATATTTAAAGGGAGCTAGTCACAACAAGTATTATCACAGACGGTTTGCCAGTATTACACTGAAGACTTTGCCTCCCTCCCTAAAGCTATGCTAGTTCCAGGGTAGAGCAGCACAATCTACTACTGCAACTGTGCCTAATGTAAAACTCACATCTAACTTCAGGTCGGCAGCACTTGGACACATTTTGTGCCTTGGCAATGAACCAGAAGGCCACTTGTCTGCGACTTGCAAAATTTTGAACTTCCCCACACATTTAGAGGCCTGCAGATTCACAGAAAACAATTGTTTTATTTTAAGTCATCATGATATTAAGTTGTGCACTCACTTTGATGGACATTTTTATTCAAGAAGACCCAACATATTGTGGAAAAAGGCCACAAGGGCGCAGAAAATGCCTATCTCCACACCATGTTAGGTCTTCTTCTTGAATAGAAATACCCATCAAAATGAGAACACAACGGCTCACCTGTACTGTTTGTAATATCTATGTATTTTCAGTTTCTATTGCCTTTTGTCAGGTACATGTAACACATTCTTCACACCTGTGTGTACGACACAATGTATCATCCAAAAGGAAAAAAGGTCTTCTAAACTGGAAGGTTAAATGTCACTATGGAATTTATTACTGTGTAAAATAACCCACATATCCACCAGTCATTAATATGGATTGATATAGAGTGGGGGTTGTCAACATGTTGGTTGTGATCTACCTGTTGATCATGGCCATGTGACAGATAGCTCTCCGCTGTGCCAGCCACCAGGTCCTGACCCTGGGCACTGCCTCTCAGACTTCACATCAAGCAGCAATAGGCACTGCAGAACTGAGCAAAGTTCTAGGTTCTGACATGCCATATGAAACAAGAGACCTGGAAGCATGGGCGTCCGTAGAACTTTTTTCAGGGGGGGGGGGGGCATCATTTTAAGGTCACTCATGCTCTGCCCCTTTTCGACAATGTCATTATCACGGTCAGAGACTGCAGACATAGTACAAGAGATGGTCAGAGACTGCAGACATAATACAGGAGATGGTCAGAGACTGCAGACATAGTACAGGAGATGGTCAGAGACTGCAGACATAGGGCAGGAGATGGTCAGAGACTGCGGACATAGTACAGGAGATGGTCAGAGACTGTGGACACAGTACAGGAGATGGTCAGAGATTGCAGACATAGTGCAAGAGATGGTCAGAGACTGTGGACATAGTACAGGAGATGGTCAGAGACTGCGGACATAGTACAGGAGATGGTCAGAGACTGCGGACATAGTACAGGAGATGGTCAGAGACTGCGGACATAGTACAGGAAATGGTCAGAGACTGCAGACATAGCACAGGAGATGGTCAGAGACTGCAGACATAGGGCCGGAGATGGTCAGAGACTGCGGACATAGTACAGGAGATGGTCAGAGACTGCGGACATAGTACAGGAGATGGTCAGAGATTGCAGACATAGTGCAAGAGATGGTCAGAGACTGTGGACATAGTACAGGAGATGGTCAGAGACTGCGGACATAGTACAGGAGATGGTCAGAGACTGCAGACATGATCCAGGAGATGGTCGGAGACTGCAGATATGGTACAGGAGATGGTCAGAGACTACAGACTTAGTACAAAAGATGGTCAGAGACTGCAGACATACTATACTAGATGGTCAGAAACTGCAGACATGGTACAGGAGACGGTCAGAGACTGCAGACATACTACAGGAGATGGTCAGAGACTGCAGAAATTGCCCAAGAGACAATCAGAGACTGCATACATAGCCCACGAGACTGTCAGAAACTGCATACATGGCTCAAGAGGATAAGGACCTAGTGGGGAACCCCAGATCGTATCCCTGATTCCGGGTGGGGGTGGGGCATTTGCCCCCTTGCCCCTACCTGTGGACGCCCATGCCTGGAAGGACTTTCCTCACTCTGCCAAGCACCATTGTATCTGAGGCCTCCTGAGTGCTTGACTTCTATTCTCTATGTTACATACTCCCGAACCCTGCACTCTGCATTACTTACTCCTGAGCCCTGCACTGTACTCTACATACTAATGTCCTCTACACTGTGCATACATACTACCAACCCTTGCATTCTATGTTACATACCATTGACCTCTATACTCTGTGTTACATACTCCTGACCCATGCACTCTGCATTACGTACTCCTGAGCCGTGCACTTTGTGTTACATACTACTGGCCTCTGCACTCTGCATTACTTACTCCTGATCATGTGCAAGAATAAAAAAAAAAATACTGATCACTTCCCCAGAGTAGTACAATGTTACAATGGTAAACAAAATCATAGAAAAAGAAAAAAAGTAATAAAAACTAGAAAAATATTTGAAAGTTTGAAAAACTTTTTTTAATTTCTTCATTTTCCAAAAAATTGTGACAAAAAAATTACAACTTCAAAAATCTTACCATGCCTCTTACTAAATACCTTGGATTGTCTAGTTTCCAAAAGGGGTCACTTGGAGACCTTGGGGACACTTTTCAGATATATAGTATCTCAAAAAAGTGAGTACACCCCTCACATTTTTGTAAATATTTTATTATATCTTTTCATGTGATAACACTGAAGAAATGACACTTTGCTACAATGTAAAGTAGTGAGTGTACAGCTTGTATAACAGTGTAAATTTGCTGTCCCCTCAAAATAACTCAGCACACAACCATTAATGTCTAAACTGCTGGCACAAAACTCACAAAAGTGAGTACACCCCTAAGTGAAAATGTCCAAAATGGGCCCAATTAGCCATTTTCCCTCCCTCACGTGACTCATTAGGGTTACAATAACAACCAAAGAGAAGAAACCCCCTCGGGACTTTAAACGAGAAGACCAACTCCTCAAGAAAAAGAGTACATATATATACAAAAATATCTTTATTTTATACAAAGCAAAAATAGGTGCAAAAGCAGGTATATGCGTGACCTACAGCAAAACAACAGATAATGCTGATGAGCATACAAAATGGAACACAATAACAATTAAAAAAGGACCACTGATCTGCCAGGGAGATGGCAGAAAAAGACCCAACGCGTTTCAATGTTATTAGTGGAAATCTTCCTCAGGGGTAAGTGGTCATTGTGTTTTTAAAAACAGTACATTCAGTCATAAGGAATACTCTGGAACCTTCTTAATGGAAGAAATAGTAGAGGGTAAGCCCTATACCTATCAGTCAGGCCATAGGAATGTGCCGCGAGTCAACAGACAGTAGACAACCACAGCCAGTTAAGAAAAATGGCTGGCAGAGTATCGGAAACAGTGGAAGGAGGGCAGGAAAACCCGGCCAGTGGACCAGTATAACAGAGTTCCAGTGTGTTCAAAAAGTAAGAGAATTAGCGTATCCAATCAAGCAAACACAGATGAGTTGTAAGAAAATGAGCCATCAGGAATATAGCAAAAGCTAAGTCCTATGGCTCGTAGCCATGGCCAGGGCACTCGGTGTGGGGGTTTGCTCCAGGACGGTGGCTTTTATACTTATTGAATATCAGACAATTTGCCTTTCCGAATTGGTTTGGGGTGTGCTGCCCAGCCTTTCGTTCTGGCTCCCCCTTTTGGGGGTATTTTTGGTCTGCTATATTTGCTGACGGCTCATTTTTCATACAACTCATCTGTGTTTGCTTGCTTGGATCCGCTCCTGCTCTTACTTTTTGAACAAACTGGTACTCTGTTATACTGGTCCACTGGCCGAGTTTTCCCGCCCTCCTTCCACTGTTTCCGATACTCTGCCAGCCATTTTTCTTAACTGGCTGTGGTTGTCTACTTGCCTGTCTGTTGACTCGCGGCACATTCCTATGGCCTGACTGGTAGGTATAGGGCTTACCCTCTACTAGTATTCATTATGACTGGATGTACTGTTTTTAAACACAATGACCACTTACCCCTGAGGAAGATATCCACTAATAACATCGAAACACGTTGGGTCTTTTTCTGCCATCTCCCTGGCAGATCAGTGGTCCTTTTTTAATTGTCATTGTGTTCCATTTTGTATGCTCATCAGCATTATCTGTTGTTTTGCTGTATGTCACGCATATACCTGCTTTTGCACCTATTTTTGCTTTGTATAAAATAAAGATATTTTTGTATATATATGTACTCTTTTTCTTGAGGAGTTGGTCTTCCCATTTAAAGTCCCGAGGGGGTTTCTTCTCTTTGGTTGTTATAGTCATTGTCAGGGATGGGGTTAGACTTTCTCCTATTTTTTCTTTTTCAACTCTAAATGGATTGCCATAGAAGTACAACTTTATCATTAGTGTTACAAGGTCTCAGGTGTGAAGGAGGAGAAGCTGTGTTAAATTTGGTGTTATCGCTCTTACTCTCTCATACTGGTCACTGGAAGTTTAACATGGCACCTCATGGCAAAGAACTCTGAGGATCTGAAAAAAATTGGTGCTCTATATAAATATGGCCTAGGCTATAAGAAGATTGCTAAGACCCTGAAACTGAGCTGCAGCATGGTGGCCAAGACCATACAGCGGTTTAACAGCACAGGTTCCACTCAGAACAGGCCTCACCATGGTCGACCAAAGAAGTTGAGTGCACATGCTCGACGTCATATCAAGAGGTTGTCTTTGGGAAATAGGCGTATGAGCACTGCCAGCATTGCTGCAGAGATTGAAGGGGTGGGGGGATCAGCCTGTCAATGCTTAGACCATACACCGCACACTGCATCAAATTGGTCTGCATGGCTGTCGTCCCAGAAGGAAGCCCCTTCTAAAGATGATGCACAAGAAATCCAGGAAGCAGTTTGCTGAAGACAAGCAGACTAAGTACATGGATTATTGGAACCTGTGGTCTGATGAGACCAAGATAAACTTATTTAGTTCAGATGGTGTCAAGCGTATGTGGCGGTAACCAGGTGAGGAGCACAAAGACAAGTCCGTCTTGCCTACAGTCAAGCATGGTGGTGGGAGTGTCATGGTCTGGGACTGCATGAGTGCTGCCAGCACTGGGAAGCCACAGTTCATTGAGAGAACCATGAATGCCAACATGTACTGTGATATACTGAAGCAGAGCACGATCCCCTCCCTTTGGAGAATGGGCCACAGGGCAGTATTCCAACATTATAACGACTCCAAACACACCACTGACGACCACTGCCTTGCTAAAGAAGCTGAGGGTAAAGGTGATGGTCTGGCCAGGCATGTTTCCAGACCTAAACCCTATTGAGCATCTGTGGGGCATCCGCAAAAGGAAGGTGGAGGAGCGCAAGGTCTCTAACAACCACCAGCTTCACGATGTCGTCATGGAGGAGTGGAAGAGAACTCCAGTGGCAGCCTGTGAAGCTCTGATGAACTCCATGCCCAAGAGGGTTAAGGCAGTGCTGGAAAATAATGGTGACCACACAAAATATTTGCACTTTGGGCCCAATTTGGACATTTTCACTTAGGGGTGTACTCACTTTTGTTGCCAGCAGTTTAGACATTAATGGCTGCGTGCTGAGTTAATTTGAGGGGACAGCAAATTTACACTGTTATACAAGCTGCACACTCACTACTTTACATTGTAGCAAAGTGTCATTTCTGCAGTGTTGTCACATGAAAAGATAGAATAAAATATTTACCAACATTTAAGGGGTGTACTCAATTTTGTGAGATACTGTATATACCATAGCTTGTGGACACTATAACTTTCCTACAGATTAAATATTATACACTGATTTGGGTTATTTTCACCAAGGAAATGTAGCAGAATACATTTTGACCTAAATTTATGAAGAAAGGTTATTTATTTGCAAAATTTATGACACAAACGAGGAAAAACATGTTTTTTTCAAAATTTTTGTCTTTTTTTGTTTATATAGCAAAACGTAAAAAACAAGTAGTGATAAAAAAACCACCATAAAAGCTCTATTTGTGTGAAAAAAATTATAAAAAAAATTCTTATGGGTACAGTGTTGCATGACCGGGCAATTGTCATTCAACGTGCGCCAGCAGTAAAAGATGAAAATTGGCCTGCGCAAGAAGGGGGTAAAAGTGCCCGTTATTGAAGTGGTTAATTGGACAGATTTGGCTCCCATTGATTTCAATGGGGTATTTTATCTTAATGCTTTCTATTCATTAAGATAAAAAGCCTTCTGTGTGCAGCAGCCCCCCCCCCTCCCTCCCTTTATATTTACCTGAGCCCCATCTTTGGCTAGCGATGTCCACGAGTGCCTTGGCCGTCTGGGACCCTCCCTCCTTACTGGCTGAAACACAGCAGTGGCATCATTGGCTCCCGCTGCTGTCAATCAAAGTCAGTTAGCCAATGAGGAGAGGGAGGGGCGGGGCCAAACCCCGGTTCCGTGTCTGAATGGACACAGAGCAGCGGCTCGGCTCGGGTGCCGACATAGCAAGCTGCTTGCTGTGGGGAGCACTCGGCAGGAGGGAGGGGCCAGGAGCTCCAGCAAGGGACCTGAGAAGAGGAGGATCAGGGCTGCTCTGTGCAACACCACAGCACAGGGCAGATAAGTATAATATGTTTGTTATTTTCAAAGAAAAATAAATGAGACTTTAGTATTACTTTAACTTCTTTGAAGTTTGCTGCGCCCTGCTCGAGGGCAATTTGGCTCATCACTACTACTGACCTCTGAACTCTGCAAAATTTACTAACAACCACTGGTCTCTTTAAACCTCCCTTAAATTGTTAATAGGGCTTTAAGAGGTTATTGTCTTCTAAAAAAACTCTGGTGATCTTTGATCTCTTCCATGTTATTCACGTGGATCTCCACCTCTCCAGGGTTGCCTACCCCTGGTATAGAGTTATACTTCTTAGGCTCCATTTACATGGGACGCTGTTTCAACCTCCCCTGAACGTTTTATCTTGACAGTTAGAAACCGGCATCTAAAATGTATGTTTTGCCGCGTTTTGCATGCTGTGTTTAGCAGCGTTTTGCCACGTTCGCGTTTAGGTGAGTTTTTGATTTAAAAAAAATATATATTTTTTTTACATGGAAACATCTGTAAATGAAACACTCCTAGACGCGAATTACCGTGTTTGGGCGCGTTTACAAGCTGTTTGGCGCCTCAAATGCCTCTGAACTGGCGTCTGAGCCCATTTTTTTGCGTTCCAAAAAAAAAGCCTCTATACACAACTGCCTGGAAACGACCTTAAACGACCCTGTGTAAATGTACTGATAAGATAACATAGAGGAAAGTCCAGGGCCAGCTGAAAAAAAACGCACAAATGCCTCTAATCGTCCGTTTACCAGCAGCAGTGTAAATGAGATCTTGCACTCTATTTAACCTGTTTTACAAATTTTATACTGCAAAATCAGAAATGCCATTTCTCTCTACCCTGACTCCACTTGGACACCTGTAGAACGCTTACAGGCACTCAGACAGCTTAGAAACTTCAGGCTACAGGAGATTTACTTGGTCATGCAATCTGACATTTTTGGCAAATGTTAAGGCCTCATACACACGGGCGTATGTAAAAAAAATAAGTAAAACGTCGGACCCGACGTGTTTTTTTCTACGTTTTGCATTGGCGTTAATGAACGTTAATGCGCGTTAGAGAGCGTCGGCATCAATAGGCGTTTTTAAAAAAAAAAAAACATTCCTCTGCTATTCTTTAACCTAAAAACGTTGGCGTCAAAAACGGCAGTTAACGTCGGCAGGCGTTAGTGAGCGTTTTGCAGTGCCGGCGTCAAAAACGCCAAAACGTTACAGCCTTGGGTTCTACTTTCAGCTCACTAACGCTGACACCCTTTACAGCTCAAAAATGTTGGCGTTTTTATGGGGCCATTGAATAACATGGAGAGCTGCAAAAAATGCCAAAAAACGTGGTGTCAAAAAATGCCCGTGTGTATGAGACCTTAGGCTTGGTTCACATCAGTGTGCTGTGTGAGATTGCATGTGATTCCCACCACACTGCAGTACAAATCACTTGGGATGTCCGATGTGATTTCAGCCATACAGATAGTATGGCTGAATTTGCATCGCATTTGGACCAAACTCACACAAAACCCTTTTTTTTGGTCCTGCACCAGAATTGGATCTCATGGGTGTTCACACCCATGCAATCCGATTCATGTCTGAACTGACAGTTTGCACTGCGATATGAGAACTGAAATGGGGGCGTCATTAACATTGCATTGACACTCCCAGCAGTTTGCATATGGCTGTGTGAACTACCATGCGAGTCAGGTGCGATGCGGGAACCCACAGTGGATTTGTAAGGTTACCGCATCGCACTAATGTGAACCTAAGGCATGCATCATTGCTTTGTTCATCACAGAGAAGAGAGAAGAACTGGTATAGCCTTATATGACCTATAATTTCCTATATGATGTTGGTATAGTATAAAATATAAAAAATGGGGGTATGCATCATGGCAACTAATGAAGTTCCAGCGATCAATTCTCTAATGCAGAGACTGATTTGTTGCTATAGTCAATATATATATATATAGGATTTTCCTAATATCCCTCTAGTTTGCTAAAACACACAAAACAAACACAAAGGGCTGCTGCTGTAATGCACCAATAAATGTTATAAACAAAGCCTGATTTTTCCAGTCTGCACACGTAGTTTTGTTCTGTTATTCATTTTTCAATGTTCTCCTAGAAATACATTAGGTTAAAATAGCAATACTTCATAATACTTTCAAAATTTCCAATATAATTTAGAGCAGTTGTTTACCATCTCACATCTGTTTGCTCTATCCGCCTGGAGAAGTAGGAGTGCACTATATTTGTTCCATATATGATTCAATTTACCAAACTTCACATTGCCAGCAGTAAACTTGATATCAGTAGTCAATTAATGCCGCTTATTTAAAAAATATACAGTCGTGAATGTTTTTGGAAATAAAGTTCAAACTGTATAACTAGTGTATTTGACTAAACGCAGGAAATTTCATCTTGCATGAATGAAATGTAGCATTTGTCCAGTAGGAAGAAATGAATGAAATGTGGCATTTGTCCAGTAGGAAGCAGGCAAAGGGGCAATTAATGAAATGTGGCATTTGTCCAGTAGGAAGCAGGCAAAGGGGCAATGAATGAAATGTGGCATTTGTCCAGTAGGAAGCAGGCAAAGGGGCAATTAATGAAATGTGGCATTTGTCCAGTAGGAAGCAGGCAATGGGGCAATGAATGAAATGTGGCATTTGTCCAGTAGGAAGCAGGCAACGGGGCAATTAATGAAATGTGGCATTTGTCCAGTAGGAAGCAGGCAACCACACAATTAATGAAATGTGGCATTTGTCCAGTAGGAAGCAGGCAAAGGGGCAATGAATGAAATGTGGCATTTGTCCAGTAGGAAGCAGGCAATGGGGCAATGAATGAAATGTGGCATTTGTCCAGCAGGAAGCAGGCAATGGGGCAATGAATGAAATGTGGCATTTGTCCAGTAGGAAGCAGGCAAAGGGGCAATGAATGAAATGTGGCATTTGTCCAGTAGGAAGCAGGCAAAGGGGCAATGAATGAAATGTGGCATTTGTCCAGTAGGAAGCAGGCAGCGGGGCAATGAATGAAATGTGGCATTTGTCCAGCAGGAAGCAGGCAATGGGGCAATGAATGAAGTGTGGCATTTGTCCAGTAGGAAGCAATGAATGAAATGTGGCTTTTGTCCAGTAGGAAGCAGGCAACGGGCTAATGAAGGAAATGTGGCATTTGTCCAGTAGGAACACTACTTTATATTGTTTCAGGTAGAGCCTTCAGGAGTTGAGAATTAGGCTGGATTCACATATGAACCGCATGCGCCTCACAGCAGGGGTCCGTTACGTCCTGGTTCACAATTTTGGGCTGAATTTGGACCTGAAACGGACCAAAAGTCGCACAGTGTTTTTGTGCAAATCGCACCGGACCTGCTGCGGAGATATGTGAACTGGCTCCATAGATAGCCAGTCAAAATCTCCTGCTATTGCAAATTGGATGAGGAGAACCAGCATCCAATTCGCAATGGTGTGAACCCAGCCTCAAAGTCACATTAAAGTTGCCATAAGAGATAAGATGATTGCCACCTGATCTGGCTAATAACAGTCGGGTTGGGAAATGATTGAATATCTCTGGGCTTTCTAGAATGTTTACAGACAGCACCTGGCATGCTACTGTTAAAGCACATCTCCCAACTTTCTGGGAATGAGGGACACCTATTAGAAAAAGTAAGTAGGCATAGATCCCCCTGCCATGCCCCCTTAAAGGAGACATGTTAAAAAAAACCAAATGATGACAGGTGCTTTTTTTTAGCGTTGCTATTCCTTTATACTGGCTTTTGTAATTTATAAATGCAGCAATTTAGCTATTGGATGAAAGGTTTAGCATTGTAAAACATTTTTTGATAGATAAGTAGTGCATTTTATATACAACTGTATAGATCAGATCAAAACAAGGGACAAATGAGGAGGAAAGAGGGACAGAGGGACTTTGTTCTGAATGAGGGACAATCACTCGAAATTAGGGACAGTTGGAAGGTATGGTTAAAGGTAGACCTGAGCATAGTGCATTTTCTTTACTAAGTGAATGCTTTTGTTTTCTTAAAAGATAGGGTGGTTCCAAGAATGCTATTTTACTTTCTTTCTCTTTCCTTTGTAGGCAATACATGCATGCATACACATGGAATCAATTAACTCAATACAGAAGAAAAAAAATGCCTTTAGCTTTAGGCTGGGTCTACACTTATGCGAATTGGATGGGGTTTCTCCGCATCCAATTTGCATGACAGAAAAGTGTGACCGGCTCTCAATGGCGCCAGTTCACATATCTCCGGAGCGAATTGCACAGGAGTCCTGTGTTTCTTTGGCTCAGTTACAAGTCTGAATTCAGACAAAAGGCAAGCCGCACCCGACATAAGTGTGAACCCAGCCTCAATCACCATCCAACGTTTTTTCAAAGCCTTCCTGGTTTGCCTATAAAGTAATAAACTAGGTATCTCTGACAGATCTACATTTTTTTATGTAAACATGAACAAAATAAGACCCTAAATGTACTTGATGTGACCATCCACTAGAGCAGGCAACACTAAATGGTGAACTGCATTCTGGACCCAGATTAAGTGTCAGTTCCATTCGGACAACCAGCCAACCAGTCTTTAATGCAGCCCCCCCCCCCCCCACTCCCTGCAGTGATTGGTTGTTAGGACCACTGGAGTCCTAAGAACAACTAATGCCACATGTGTTTTCCTGCCATCAGTATCAGATGGGGGTGGAAGTGGAACTTCATATGCCCAGACCGGCAGCCTGTTATGCCACCTGGCTCCCACCTTCTGCCTGCCTGGAGCTAAAAGATATGGGCATAGTTTATGTAAGGGGGCACTCTATTTGGAACATTTGATATAAGGGGACACAATGGTAGGGACACTTGATACAAGGAGGCACTCTGGAAATTGACAACAAATATTCCTAAAATCTACAGAAATTGTACATTGCTTACTTTTTTATATAAAATGACTACAATACATACATACTATGATCAGTTATGCCTAAAACATGAGATTCTCCCATGGAATTTTTTTTTTTTTACTGACTAGAACTCCTTACATTTTTATTCAATACCCCTGCTGTCATATTACACATGTATTGCTGTTTCTTTGCCTTTAATAACATGTCCCTACCTCACTCCATAGCTAGGAGATGCACTATATACAGTACCTCACAAAAGTGAGTACACCCCTCACATTTTTGTAAATATTTTATTATATCTTTTCATTTGACAACACTGAAGAAATGACACTTTGCTACAATGTAAAGTAGTGAGTGTACAGCTTGTATAACAGTGCAAATTTGCTGTCCCCTCAAAGTAACTCAACACACAGCCATTAATGTCTAAACCACTGGCAACAAAAGTGAGTACACCCCTAAGTGAAAATGTCCAAACTGGGCCCAATCAGCCATTTTTCCTCCCCGGTGTCATGTGACTCATTAGGGTTAAAAGGTCTCATGTGTGAATGGGGAACAGGTGTGTTAAATTTGGTGTTATCACTCTCACTCTCTCATACTGGTCACTGGAAGTTCAACATAGCACCTCATGGCAAATAACTCTCTGAGGATCTGAAGAAAAGAATGGTTGCTCTACATAATGATGGCCTAGGCCATGGGTAGGCAACCTGCGGCCCTCCAGCTGTTGCAGAACTACAAGTCCCATCATTCCTCTGGGAGTAATTGTAACTGCCAGCCTTGCAATGCCTGATGGGAAATGTAGTTCCACAACAGCTGGAGGGCCGAAGGCTGCCTACCCCTGGCCTAGGCTATAAGAAGATTGCAAAGATCCTGAAACTGAGCTGCAGTATGGTGGCCAAGACCATACAGTGGTTTAACAGGACAGGTTCCACTCAGAACAGGCCTCATCGTGGTCGACCAAAGAAGTTTAGTGCACGTGCTCAGCGTCATATCCAGAGGTTGTCTTTGGGAAATAGACATATGAGTGCTGCCAGCATTGCTGCAGAGGTTGAAGGGGTGGGAGGTCAGCCTGTCAGTGCTCAGGCCATACTCCGCATACTGCATCAAAATGTTCTGCATGGCTGTCGCCCCAGTAAGAAGCCTCTTCTAAAGATGATGCACAAGAGAGCCCCCACAACAGTTTGCTGAAGACAAGCAGATTAAGGACATGGATTACTGGAACCATGTCCTGTGGTCTGATGAGACCAAGATAAACTTATTTGGTTCAGATGGTGTCAAGCATGTGTGGCGGCAACCAGGTGAGGAGAACAAAGACAAGTGCATCTTGTCTACAGTCAAGCATGGTGGTATGAGTGTCATGGTTTGGGGCTGCATGAGTGCTGCCGGCACTGGGGAGCTACTGTTCATTGAGGGAACCATGAATGCTAACATGTACTGTGACATACTGAAGCAGAGCATGATCCCCTCCCTTCGGAGACTGGGCCTCAGGACAGTAATCCAACATGATACCGACCCCAAACACACCTCCAAGATAACCACTGCCTTGCTAAAAAAGCTGAGGGTAAAGCATATCTCAAGACCTAAACCCTATTGATCATTTGTGAGGCATCCTCAAACAGAAGGCGGAGGAGTGCAAGGTCTCTAACATCCACCAGCTCCATGATGTTGTCATGGAAGTGTGAAAGAGGACTCCAGTGGCAACTTGTGAAGCTCTGGTGAACTCCATGCCCAAGAGGGTTAAGGAAGGACTGGAAAATAATGGTGGCCACACAAAATATTGACACTTTGGGTTCAATTTGGACATTTTCACTAAGGGGTGTACTCACTTTTGTTGCCAGCAGTTTAGACATTAATGGCTGTGTGTTGAGTTATTTTGAGGGGACAGCACATTTATACTGTTATACAAGCTGTACACTCACTACTTTACATTGTAGCGATGTGTAATTTTTCAGTGTTGTCACATGAAAAGATATAATAAAATATTTACAAACATGTGAGGGGTGTACTCACTTTTGTAAGATACTGTATTTAGTACCACCTTTCTTCTTCATGCTTTAGCCTCTATCCATCAAATGTACTGTATTCTGCTGGAGTTAGACACATTATGATTTTTTTGACCTATCTGATGTTCATCTGTCATGACCTGCACAAGTTTTTGCATTAAAGCTTCTGCAAGAAGTAATTTGGATCTAGTCACTGTCGGTCAAGCTACGGAGACTGTAGATTAAAGCTATCTCACAACAACTGATTCAGTTATAGAGATCACACTTTCAATGTGCAGAACATCTCTATTCACCCCTGCTTATATTATATGTATCTAATAGCAGCATATCTCGCAAAAAAACAAAAAACAAACATACAGTATAACTGCACTGAATTATGTAATCCATTCTGTTCAATTGTTGATTTTTTTTTTTTCTTTATTCACACATGAAAACACAACACAGTTTATGTTGCCTAAAACAAATGTATCTATATCCATTATGACCCCACAAATTGATTTATCTTGACCTTCCTGGGCCACATTAGAGGAAGAGAAATTGTCTTGGGCCACACATAAAATACACTAACAATATGGATAGCTGATGAGCAGAAAACGTTAGGCAGATTCCAAGTTAACTATCACTGATATAGATAGTAATAAAACTTGAATTTTTTTGTAATATTTTTATTATAAAAGTAAAAGAGGGCAGCATAAAACTAGTGTGATATTTAACACTTTTTTGTTAAACTAACGCATCAATATGTGGTTCCAAGGCAGTAGTAGCAATTCTCATTGAATTCTCAAGGTGCTCCTCAGATATTTTGAAAGAATCCTGGTCATATCATTATTGGTGTCATTATCATCATTAATCAGCGGCCCATTCGGCAGTTGCGTTACACAAGGAATAAAAAGCCTGTAATCATCTACGACAGGGGTCTCCAAATTTTCTAAACAAAGGGCCAGTTTACTGACACCTGCACAGTGCTACTGGGCTTGTAACAGCCTTGACCCAGCCAATCAAACTGCATTGCTGTGGACAGGAGGCACAGGACAGGACCTGCACAACTTCAGCTAAGTTTTTGTGAGGTTGTAGCAGCAGCAAAGGGCAGGGTACGGCTGGGGTGTTGCGAAAGCCAGGGTTTCAGTTTACAGCTTCCACTCCATATGATGAACCGGCACTCCCCTTCCTCCTGAAGACACAGCGCCTAAGGCAAGTGGCCCTCCTGCCCACCCCTTGTCCCGGCCATGATTGTACTGTCTCCTTTTATATTGTAAAACACTGTGCAAACTGTTTCCACTATATAAATCCTGTATAATAATAATATTAATAATAATCCCCAATGGGCTGTCTTTGTCTTTCACTCTGGCTATAGTCTATACTTGAAGAATACAAAGCCTCCTGCCAATTAGTTCGTGTGAGGATATATATGAGAATCTATTACACTTCCACAAAAAAAAAATTTTCCAAGAAAACATTAAAACAGCATGCATAAATGAGCTACAGAAACACAAAAAGCACACATAGTATATGAAAATAAAAAAAGTGAGGTTTTCGTCCTCCATTATGGATAGAAACATAGTTATGATGACTAGAATAACAGATCCAGATTTCCTCACTGGTAGAAAACTCACTCTGTGAAACTGCTTAACAAGGCACGAGGTTGATTAAACTTGTTAGCAAAGCTACTAGCTCAGCACTTTCTCCACTGGCTGCATTGTAATAGGCACTGTATAGGATCGTTAACACTTTTTTCCAGAGGGAAATGGATTTGATGATAAGAGATGCTGTCAGAACATTTCCAACTGACAAGATAAGTACAGAAGGAAGATAGAAGAAGTGTGAGGGCTGAGAAGTTCTTATTTCAAAATTAGGTATGGACGTACTGTACAAATTATCATCATTACCTTTGTCACCACTTATAAGCCTACAGACTGGAATGTATACTTGTGAATGTAGAAATCCTCTAGCATTTAAAAACAAAACAAATTATCACTTAACAAATACACTTTGTACTCTGTATTATGACACAGCTGCTGTAAAAGAGAAGGTAATCACATTTTTTTTGCTGATAGCCCAAAAAAGGGATATTTCTGTTAATTAGGAAACAGCTCCAGGCAAAGAAATTGTCTACACAACAGGCCAGCAACTATACAATTGGATAAGTTCAAGCAATGAATGTAAGCCAGACCTAAATAGAATATTACTGACAACAACTGGAGAAAGGAAAGTGTGCCAACAATAAAATGTCTTGCAATGCTATGTTAAACCAATCAAAAGCTCTGCTACATTTGAAAAACAAGTGTTCTAGAAATAACAATGTAAAGCTGTTTGGTTGATAATAGCCAATAAAAAATGTTCTTCTCAACACACTCATACATAAGTAATGTTAGGTTTTTGTTTTGTGGGATGTTGAAGTGGCACTAAACTCTGTTTTGAAAAAAAAATCTATTCACATGTAGCACCCTTTAGTGTGTGCCACTAAAAGTGAGAGTAGGTAAAAGCATTTTTCTGGCCCAAGGATAAACCTGAGTCACTGAATCTGGGGCAGGATTATTAGAGGTCAGGGCTGGATGACTCATCCTGTCAGCTCTTTGGTGCCTCCCCGTTTCTAGAATGTTGGAAAATATTCTAGAGTACAGTGGGTGGAGGCTAGGAGGGGCTGCCTTGAATATTTATGGGCCCTCAGCCGATCCCCAGGAGTAGGCCTGGTAAGCCACTGGAAAGCCCATAAATAGACATGGGTCATGCCAGCAGGGGAGTCGGGTGGAAGATGGAGGAGCAGCTCTGAGGAGAGGCTATCAGTGGCCCTTGAGGGACCTCTGCTGGGGAGGGGTTTTACTTCAGGCTGGAGTTTGGGAAAGCTGGCCTGGAAGGATCCCACCACAGGAGGCAAGTGGGGGGATACATGCTGGAGAGGCAGTGGAAAGAGCAAGAGGAGAGACTGTCAGCAGTAACAGTGCTCTCTTGAAGAATGTGGCATGCCAAGTCTTCATCTAACCTTGCCCTGAGGAAATCTATGTGTGTGTGCTAGTAGGGAGGACTGAGGATCAGCAGGTGCTGTACATAGTAAACCAAGTTTGTGCAGGAGGAAGGAAAAAGAGGATTTCTGTATATATATGGAGGAAGTTGTCACATTTTTGTTCTGTGTTCTGGACATTTTTCAAGTTTCCCATAATTCCGCACCCCATCCAAGTTATCATCCCCTAATAAAATAACAAAAAAGCAAGCCAAGGACTGTTTACTGTGTGTGAGTGAATGAACGAAATGCTGTGTGACTAGCTTTGCAGCAGTGGGGACCTAGACATCAGCGACTCCTACAGAGGTACTGTATACACATACAATGTATTAACTTAAAAAAGTAGCAAAGAATCAATGAATCTTCAAATTCCTTTTTTTTTTTTTTTTTGCTGCTGTAACCTGACTTCCTGACAGTGGTGGCCCGTCCATTAGGGGCGCACAGGTGCCATCCCCCATATCCATGTGTTCAGCCCCCTGATCTACATGCAGGGCGCTGGACACATGGATTCCAATCTGGGATTTTTTTTTTTTTTTTGAAGCACGTGATTAGAGCTAGAGGCTCTAATAAGCTTCAAAAAAGCCACTGCTTCCTGATAAATGGTGGCTATGTTCGTTCTCCGTGGTCCCACTATATGTAGAAACGCAGTCAACCTCTCTTTCATGACAAATAGATTACAGGACCACTAAGTAGTGGATGCATGTGGATCATTTTTGGAACATAAGGATATTGTTTAGCGTCGTTTAACTATATTTTAGATTTGTTAATTTATCATTTTGCAGAAGTGCACCATTTGGAACAATACATTGGAGTCAAAGCGGAAGGCAAAATTAGGCCACTGGAGATGGTTAAGGTTGTTTTGGTTCGCATGTGTCTTTTGATTGTTATGCTTGTTCTTTTGCCTCTTTTTGGTTGTAGTTTGGCTGCTTGTTTTTAGATGAGCTGTGTTAAACAATAGGTGTGAACATAGTACCTGGAAAATTTTAAAGAGACAGTTTTTATCGTTATTAAAGTTTCTTAACATGCAACAAAAAAAAACTAAGACCCCTTTCACACTGAGGCAGTTTTCAGGCGCTTTAGTGCTAAAAATAGTGCCTGGAAAGCACCTGAAAACTGCCTCCTGTTCATTTATGGGTGCTTTCTCACTGGGGTGGTGAACTTGCAGGGCGGTAGAAAAAGACCTGCAAGCAGCATCTTTGGGGCGTTTTTGGAGTGCTGTAAAAAGCAGCAATAATTGAAATTAATGGGCAGCGCTTCCGAGGCGCCTTAAAAGCACTTCGAAAGTGTCGCAAAACGGGTCTTTTTTTGGGGCTTTTTAACGTCACGTTGTAACGTGACCTAGCGCCCGATAAGCACTGCTAAAACGCAGCTAAAGCACCGCAAAAATGACCGGGTGTTTTAGCAGCGCTTCAGTGTGAAAGGGGTCTTGATGTTTTACATTTTAGAAACAAGTCAAGTGCAGTGCTACTCCATGAAAATAAAAATACAAATTATATAATTTTTTTTACTTATGTGCATTTACAAAAATCATACACAACAATCATATGTATTGTGAAATGTGCATCAATAAAAATGTCCCATATCAAAGCCTCTTTGTGCATTTGTTTATCTTTAACTCTTCATCATGTGTAACTTGTGCATCCCATACCATAAAAGGTGTTCACATCAATCTTCCTCCACCTTTATGTACCAAAAACACAGACTGTGCTCTCCCTTTATATTTATGGCCCACAACCAATGTTAGGCCATAAATTGCATGTGTCCCCTTTAAGTGAGATCCTCTGTTATCCAGCAAGTTCCTCCTATTTTCTCAGAGCAAATTGCTATAAAAAAACACAAAAACAAAAAAGGAACTACATAGTGCTTAACCCTTGTATTAAAATACAAATCTTAATGCTTATAAGGAAAAAGCAGCTAAATCATTTGTATTTTTATTTTTACGGAGTAGCGTTGCACTTGTTTTGTTACAAATTTTTATCTATATACGAGAGTGGCATTGAGTGTGGACAGTTACTGGAATCAATTTAATATTAATTACTTTTGGCTATTGCAGTGCAAGTTTTTTGTTTTAAATGTTTTAAATTGCCATTTAACCTTTTTTTATTACATTGTCTAAAAAAAAAAAAATTAACCCAGGGCTGCACGTATTGGTGGCTCCAAGGACGGTTATTGGTACTGCCATTGTGTCTGAGATATTTTGCCTTCCTGTTTTCCCCATTCTGGGGTGGGTCCGGTTTGGATACCTGGGTGTTGTGCCCCCTTTGGGGTGGCCCCCCTGAAGATATTTTCTCTGATACAAGCTTGTTATTGCCTGCCTGCTCCACAGAGTACTGTCCTGTGCTCTTCCATGCCCTGTATACCAGTTGATCCTCCTACCTAAGTACATCTTTCATTTTTATATATCCCACTGGTGCAGTCCTGGTTCCATCTCCATCATTCCGAAACTTTGACGGCCATTGCTTGCTTTTGCAGCCAGTCTCGCCTTATACTGTTTATTTTGATCACTGAATATATCCTATTCAGGTGGATTGTCCTTGCACCGCTTCAACTAAATATACTCAGTATCCTGCAGTTTTGGATGATAGTGTTGTTTTTAATGACATTGACCACGTACCCCTGAGGAAGATATCTACTAGCTAACATCGAAACGCGTTGGGTCTCTTTCTGCCCCTTCCAGTGCGGCAGATCAGTGGTCTTCTTTTTAACCCATTTTTTGTTTTCATGTTGTGTTGTCTCCAGACCCCACTGGGGACCCCGTTTTCTGTGTTTTGTTGCTATCATGTGTACTTATCCTATTTTGGCTTGATTTACTGTATATCTTATATTTTTAATTGCATCAATAAATATTGACTATGTTTTATGCATGCAGACTTCTCCTCTCTTGTTGAGTTGGTCTTCCCATTTAAAGCCCCATTCAGGGGGTTGCTTTTGTATATTATTCTAAAAAAAAATCAGACCACAAAAAAAGAGTAGTGAAAATATGGAAGAGGTGCATAACTCTCACATTTTTACAATTTTTATTTTTTCAAACTATCACATGCATGATGACACGTAACGTGATTAACATGGTAGTAAAGGTGTTTTTGTTGAATTATATCTACAAGTAAGCCTACCTGTAGGTACAGTAAATATTTCCTAAAGTGTACCATTTAGGAGATATTTACTCAAGCAGCACTGGTGATGTCACAAGCATGCGCGGGAGTGATGACAGCGGGGCTCGGCCAATTAGATGGCCACAGCCCGCGAACCTGGAAGGAAGACAAGGTGAGGATGGAAGCCCTGTCAACGGTGACAGTGCGCTGCTGGAGGGCTTTGTTTTCAGGTAAGTCTTTCATAATTTGCTAGTATGTGACGCAACAAGGACTACGATGGAAATGTAAATATGTTTTATTGTAGAGTTTGGACGTTTTAGAACCTCTGGCTGGATTTATCTATCATTACAATGATATCTTGGAAACATTGCAATTATGCCAAATTTAAAGTATATGTAAAGCCAAATTGTTTTAAAATTAACCACTTAAGGACCGGAAGGATTTCCAGCTTTAGGACCGGAGCCCTTTTTGCGATTCGGCGCTGCGTCGCTTTAACTGACAATTGCGCGGTCGTGCGACGTTGTACCCAAACGAAATTTGCGTCCTTTTTTTCCCACAAACAGAGCTTTCTTTTGGTGGTATTTGATCACCTCTGCGTCATTTCTGACCGCCGCTATAAACAAAAGAAGAGCGACAATTTTGCAAAAAAACCCAAATTTCTTACTTTTTGCTAAAATACAAATCCAAAAAAAAAATATAAAAACACATTTTTTTTCACCGTTTTTGGGCGATTTATATTCTTCCTCATATTTGCGATAAAAAAAATCGCAATCGGCGTTTATTGATTGGTTTGCGCAAAAGTGGTCGCGTTTACGGATGATGAGAATTCATTTTTGGGGTTCTTAATTTTTTTTTATTTTTTTACTAAAAATGGCGGCGATCTGCGATTTTTTTCGGTACTGCGATATTTCAGCGGACATGGCGGACCATTTTGACACTTTTTTGGGACCATTGGCATTTGCTATAAAAATGCACTGATTACTGTGTAAATGCCATTGGCAGTGAAGGGGTTAACCTGCAGGAGGCGTGCTAAGGGTTAAGTATGTTCCCTGGGCGTGTTCTAACTGTAGGGGGGCTTGCCTATCTGGGGAAGGGAAGTGGTCACAGCCTTCATGTACGTGAAGGCTGTGATTACAGCCCTTCCCCCTCACACAGAGCGGAGGTCCGTGTTTACTTACACGGACCTCCGCTCATTCGCTCCGGGGGGGGCATCGCGGGTGGCCGGCGGCAATCGAAGCCGCCGCACCCGCTCCCTGGCCCCCCCCGAACACAGTCGTATGACGGCGATTTGCGTTACAGAGCCATTCTGTCGCCGTCAATTGCCGACCTGCGGTCGGCAAGCGGTAAAATAGAATATGGCATGGTTAAAAACCCTGATGGTTGTTTCCATCTGTTCCCATTGGGGAGATTTCCTTTCAGGTTCTTTATCTAGACACAACAGGAAGAGGAAATCCCTTCTTAGACAGTTGTCACTGGAACAAATATCCTCACTGAAAGATTTCCTCTATATCCTGTTCTGAGACCACTCAAAAGTTAGTTTTTTCCCTCACTCTCAGTCCTGGTGACTAAGGTTATTTGAAAAAATACAGAGGGTGAATCTCACCAGTGCAGACACAGCTAACAATATAAACCTGGCAGTGGTTCTAACCCTTCCCTACGCCCTAAAAAAAAAGTTTTGGTTTTATATACACTTAAAGGGTTAACTAACAGCCAGCTATACGAAGCAATATCAAAACGTTTTGAGACTTTGTAACATGCCAACAGATGGCAGCACAAGACTGCACGCACAGTCATAGGGAGCACCGACCTTCATAAGTCAGTGTGCCAAAAGACATTGTCCTGTGTACATCGGGAGCTGTGCAACTGGTGTTTTTCTGACCACGTGCATTACCACGTCTGCTATTTCATCATGGACAGCAAGTTAGAGCAAAGAGCAAACGTGAAATTCTGTGTGAAAGTGGACAAATCTGCCACAGAGATGTCTGACATGATTCGGCAAGTTTATGGTGATGCTGCAATGAGTTGTTTGAGGTGTTTTGAATGGCACCCGTGCATGAAGAGCAGATGAACATCGTTGGAAGACGACGAGAGATCAGGAAGACCTTCAACGAGCTCAACCCCTCGAAAATGTTGAAACCATTTGGTCGGAGAACAATTGCATGTGCCACTCAAAACACCTCAAACAACTCATTACAGCATTGCCATAAACTTGCCAAATCGTGTCAAACATCTCTGCTCTAACTTGCTGTCCATGATGAAATAGGAGACGTGGTAATGCACGTGGTCAGAATAGCACCAGTTGCACAGCTCCCGATGTACACAGGACAATGTCTTTTGGCACACTGACTTAGAAGGTTGGTGTTCCCTGCATTTCACATTATATTGTGAAATCTTCATCACATTTATGTGTGGTTTAGGCAACAGTGATAGCAGAGAAGGGGCAGTACCTAGAACCAGGGAACACTTTGGCTGCCATTGTACAAGCTTAGATTTAGGGACATTTCATACATTCCAGTAATGCCATTTATTTAGTTTTAGGCAGTGGGAGGAACGATGGTGCCAAGGTTAAGTTCCAAACTGGGAAATTAGAGTCACTAAGTTCATGGGCTATGGGCAGGGCTGATACAAGGCAGGGGCGGGAGGGGCCACTGCTCTGGGCGGAGTGTGGGAGGGGGCGCCTAGTTGTGAGCAGAAAACTCTGCCCACAAAAGCTGGCTTTGATACTGTTGTATGCCTGTGTTGCCTGCCCAATACAAACTGGTTGAGCCCTTACTTGCTCTCTGTCTCATATCTGTGGCAGCAGACATGCCCCTTTGCTGAAAAAAAAAAACCTTGCTCTCTGTCCTGGGCTGCTTTCTTGGGTTCCTGTGAGTTCTCCCCCTGGATTGGTGCTGCTACAGTCCCAGCAGCAGTACATGTGGGTGGAGCAGGAAGAGAGCCTTATCCTGGTATCGATCATTGGTTCCCGCCCAGCAGACAGAAGAGCGCTCCTCCAGCAAAGTGAAGATTTGTAAAGCACGGATGTCAGGCTGAATCTTCTTTTACTGTGAGCCCCGACTGCTCTGCATTCCATACTGTGCTTTGAACCTCCCCTGCAGTACAGGGAAGCGTCATAGAAAGTAAAAAAAAAATTATTGAATAGGTTAGGAATCAGTGTGACATTTCAGAGGCTACATAGATTCCACAAACGCAATATACACATTATATCTTATTAAAAATAATTGTTTTTAGTAAAATATAATGTGTATGTGGATTAAATGTAAGGAGCACCTGAAATGTCACACTGATTCCTAACCTATATAAATAATATAAGCATACACAGCAAAGGATGGGATGGCTTATCCCAGCCCAAGAAAGTAAAGAAGTCAACTCTTGCAGTGTGGGGGAGGGGGGAGAAGGTGGGGGGGGGGATAGTATTTTTTACTTACCTGATTCTATGCTCCAGACAGCTCCAGTGCTCTCCGCCTCCTAAATCTGGACATCATCGCATATACAGGAAGATTAACCCTGCATGGTACTAAGTGAAGGCTGGAGAGTATGACCACAGTCAGTTCTAACTACCACAGGAGCTGCAGGGGGTCAGTAACAGCACTGCATGGCTGAAACAAGGGATAAGGTAAAGCTGGGTACACAGATCAAAATTCATCTGGTTCAGCAGGAGCTGAATTTTGATCTGTGTGTAGCCCTCTATGTTAGGCAGAAAATAATTGTTGTATCGTCTTCTGCTGAAAGGGACTGCTGGAAATCCTTGCTCAATTATCAGCTTGCAGCCAAACGTAAGATAAATTAAGATAATTTGTAAGATAATTGGTCATGGGGGGTGGGGGGGGGGTGCGCAGCTTAGCATGTTCACCCTAGGCGCTGGATGACCTTGTCCCGGCACTGCATGTAAGTCATCTTAGACTCTAATAAACCACACCCCCTTTAAGCCACACCCAATATGTAGCGTAATTTAAGTCATGCCCACGTTTCACTTCGGGGGGGGGCGCAGCTTGCCATCTTCGCCCTGGGTACCGAATGACCTTGTCCCGGCTCTGGCTGTGGGCTCCCTAAGTCAATTTATGTGCCTAAATGTCATGTAGAAGTTCATGGTATTTTAAGTCACTTCCTAATGAAGAAAATTCTCAATAATAAAAGTGTAGGCTGTGTAGGCTGACAGTACTTCAGGCAAGAGTAATTACGTTTTATTAAAATATATCTGCGTAAATATAGATTCAATGATGATTGTCAGATGAAAAAATATAATTACAGATGGTTTTGTTTTGTTTAAACAGAGAGATATTGTACTTTAGGCTAGCTACAGTCAGGTCCATAAATATTGGGACATCTACACAATTCTAATTTTTTTTGGCTCTATACACCACCCAGGGGCATCGCCAAGGGGTGGCTATGGGGGCTGGAGCCCCTAATGCCACGCCCTCAGCCCTGAGCCTCCTGAGGGGCCCCTAATGGTGGCGTCAGGTCGCCCGCCCGGCGGGAGACCTGACTGAAGCCACAGGCGAGCGGCTTGATAGAGCCGCGAGCAGGCGGCTCTACAGAGCCGCTGAGCGGCTGCTTTCAGCCGCCGAGCGGCTACATTGAAAGCCGAGAGAGGGGCGGGCGAGCAGAGATGACATCATCTCTCTCTGCCAGCCCGCATCACTGCTATCCCTCCCTCCCTCTCTCTCTCTCTCCACAGCGACTCGCGTGGTGGCGGGGGGGTGGAGCGGGTGGATAGAGCTGTGGGGG
>BLSH010081386.1:1293390-1307758 GCA_018402905.1 Glandirana rugosa
TTACATCAGATAAGTGTCTGTGGGGGTTTCGTGTGGCCACAACTTCGGAACTGTCGGGGTGTTAGTCTAGGTGAAGGGGAGACGGGGACCCGCTTGCATGTACTTCTGCCTTGCCTCAAGTCCCGGGCAGCCGCCTGCCTACCTTTCTCCTTGCCTTCCCCGGCGGAGTGATTTTCCTCTGTTCCCCACCCAGAAGTAACTGGGGCCCGGAGAGTGAGACTTGAGAGGCTGTAAGGCGGATCAGGCGGAAGCGGTGACAGGCAGAGAGAGGCAGCTGAGCTCAGCTGACAACGTCCAGCAGCAGGGGCAGAGGGGAAGTGGATCTGATTGTGGGGCTGTCAAGGCTTCAACACCGGTGTGCTTTGGGGGTGTCTGTGAATAGACTACATTGCACTGTGTCTGTATCTCTGGCATAATGGATGGTATCATAGCTCACAGGCAGCAGGTACTCTAGTATGGCTCTGTCTGGCAGTGCATTGGCACAGTGTGTCACATAACATGGCTACTGGCTACTGAATTTGTTAACTTATTGTTCATAAGTATCAGCACCCAGCAGCCATGTCATGTGACACAATGTGCCAATGCACTGCCAGGCAGAGCCATGATAGAGTGCCTGCTGCCTGTGTGTTATCATAATGCTGATGATCTTAACCAGTTACCATCCGCCCCATAGCAGAATTACTGCTACAGGGCGGTCGCACTGTGCAGGATCATGTGTATATATATGTGATCCTGCATTTCTGGGTATCAGAGCCGATCAGCGGGTCTGGCGGACTGGATTTCTGTTGGTACCCGCCGATCATTCTATATACAGGCAGAACAGCGGTCTGCCTGTGTAAACAAAACAGATTGCCATTTTGTCAGTATGGAAGACATTGATTTTGTGTTCCTGCAAAGCAGGGACAGGGATCTATGCCTTCCCTTAGTGAAAGAACGTCCCCCACAGTGAGAAAACACTGGTCAAGAACACATTTAACCCTTTGATCCCCCCTGATGATAAGTGTCATTGGTACAGTGACAGTGCATATTTTTCAAACTGATCACTGTATTAGTGTCACTGGTTCCCACAAAGTGTCACTTGGTGTCCAATTTGTCCTCCACAATATCGCAGTCCCGCCATAAGTCACTGATTGCCACAGTTACTAGTAAACAAAAAATATGTCCCCGGATTTCATTTTAACAATCTGGTCAGCTTAATTTAGGACACTGTGCTGCAGAGCTTTCTGTGTTTCCACTCCAGCTTAATCTGAATGGGTTAAGACTACCTCACCTCCATCCATCCATGCCAAAGCAGAAGGAGCTCAACAGGCTTGATGGTTGGCAGCTTTAAATCATGAGAGGTGTAGTTGGGAAAAAAACTTTGCTAAGGTAGTTAACGGACTTTTGGACTACAATTCGCAATGCAAGCTGGGTATATAGAGTGCTGTATTTTCACAGGCTGAATACCAAGGGATTTCCTCTTTGCTGACTGAAACCATGTGCTAAGGATTCCTTCCAGACAGATCCAGAAGTGAGCTAACATCTGAACAGCGGGGCCCCTGTTGCTATATTGGAACTGGTGAGAGAATACTGCTGCCATTAACCTATTGCTGCTAGCAGAGTCTGAGCATGTGGGGATTGGCCATCTAACAAGCAGCATTATTTACTGCATGCAGAATTTACGGGAACTCTACTCATGTGCACCACCGTAAAGACTTGGCCCCAAAACTAGCTGACTGAAGAACTAGGGCTAGAGATTACTCACTCAGAGTTGCTTCATAAAAACTTTGCCTAATGTCCATAGTAAGAGGTATCTCTTTAGGGAGTCTTAACTTTCATCGCTGCCAATCATATACAGAGCACTCTAGAGTGGATATAGCTTACTGTTTATAGAGGAGTTATCGCGGCATTAATTATCATTGCCTTTACTGTTTTCTAATACCATTACTGTTTGCTGATTTTGTGAATTATCAGGTTTACTCTAATTTAGCTGCATAGAACTCCTTTCTATTCAGCTATAGCCTAGTGCTCATATTGTCTAGTGAGCAGTGACTGATTTAATCCTTTACTTACTCATTTATGTGCATACTGCTATTTACTGCAACCTGTTTCAATATACTGAGTTCATTTACCAATAGCCAGTCTGGTGTTTGCTTTTTGATAATGAACCTTAGTTGTTTGCTGGGTATCTGTTTGTGTTCCCAGTAGCAGTTGAACAAAAAACAATTATCAGTGTATGGGCTGCCTAAAGAGGCATACAGCTCCCTGAAGAAAAAGCCTGGATGCACACTTGAGTTTGCGTTTTTTTTTTTTTTTTTTGTGCTTTTTAATGTTTTTCCACACGTTACAGCCATTTTCAGGTTTGTGCATTTTAATCTTTTAGCCAATGGAAGCTAGTCACAAGAATGAACAGACCGTTGTTAGGTCTGTTTCTTAGTTGCTCCCATTGAAGTTTATTAGGACCAAAAACACACGATCATGCCTCAAAGAAGCTCCTGTACCTTTTCTGAATATTGTGCAATAGCACATTAGATGTGAATGGGCACAAGTCAAAACCATGGAAATCTGGTCTCAAACACTGTAGTACTTAAAGAAACACACCTCAAATTGTTCAGTTATGAATGAGGGCTAATACAAATGTTGGCCTCATTAGTTGCTCATGAAACTCATCTAAACCTACCATTGATCCAGGTGCAAATGGAGCTATTTTGATCTAACATTTAAGGCCTTATGCACATGGACAGTGGGGGGCCTAAAATAAAGTTGTTGTTTTTTTTTTCACTTCAGCAGACAACATCAAGAAGGGGGCTTTGGTGAGCAGAGACCACCTTACATCAGTTCCCCTTTACACCAAATTCCAAAGCGTTCCCCCTTACATCAGTGCCCTCCCTTAAATTAGGGTTCCCCTTTACATTAGACTCCACAGAGCTCCCCATTACAATGTAAGTGGAAATTTTGCAGACTCAGATGTAAGTGGGAACACTACGGATTCAGATGTAAAGGGAAAACTCTGCAGACTCTGCAGATGTAAGGGGGCTTTGGGAGCCCTGATTAAAGGAGAATGCTGGGAAATATGATGTAAGTGGGGGCTCTGTAGACCCCCCTACACCAGAGTCTGCAGTGTTTCCCCTTACATCAGAGTCCTCCGCACATCAGAGTCTTCAGTGTTCCTTCTTTAGAGTTCTCCCTTACATCAGCATCTGCAGAGCCCCTCTTAGGGGAACTCTGCGGATTCAGATGCAATGGGAAACTCTGCAGATTCAGATGTTAAGAGAAACTCTGTGGATTAAGATGTAAAGGGGAACCCTGCAGATTCAGATGTAAAGGGGAACTCTGCAGATTCAGATGTAAAGGGGGACTCTGTGGATTCAGATGTAAAGGAGAACTATGCAGATTCAGATCTAAAGGGGAACTCTGCGGATAAACAATGTAAAGATCCTAGAAGACAAGAAATTCAATAATTATTATCGAATGAAGAAAAATGTTTACTTATAGCTGAACTCCAGGTAAATAGCTAAATGTACAGATAAAATGCAAAAGGATTTGTATTTCTGTCCATCCAGTCATGAGAGTAACACAGCTTTGCCACATGGTACAGTCCCACATGGCAGGGGAGAGGAGCTGATCTTGCTGCAGTTTCATTTACAGGTCTCCTCCTCCTACACTCTGTGACTAAACAATAGAAGGAGAAGCAGCGAACTGATGAACTTATCTTTCTCTCACTCTATTCCCGGGTTTCTCAACCAGGGTTCCTCCAGAGGTTGCTAGGGGTTCCTTGAGCAATGGTCAATTTCTACCTCTCAGATAAATTTCCAATGATACCATTGATCTTTTTAGCTGTCTGTAAGGGGTAATTCTTCCCAATGATCACAAGTGTAAGGAGCATTCTTCCCATTGACCATCACACTAATGTATCATGAGCTGTAGATTTTAAATTTTTAGCCGGGGTTATTTCAAGGGTTCCTCGGTGTTGAAAAGGTTGAGAAAGATTGCTCTACTCTCTACTCCTATCAGCATGCTACTTGTTACACACTTGATTGGGCTGCAGGAGGGTAATACCAAGTCAAATTAAGGTACTGTTACTGCAAGTATTATAAAACACACTTAAGCCCCGTACACACGGTTCGACGATCGTACGTACAATCATCGCAAATCGTATGTTGGCTGTTGTATGTAGCATACTGACTGCACTACACGATCATACGAGCACAGAAAGAACATTCAGGTGCATGTAATTGGCATCCAGCCATTCCTGACTTTGGGCATGCGTGTTTTGCACAATACAACTTGTTGTACCAACTGCTCTGTACACACGATACAACGGTCGTATGAGAGCTTGTTGGTACGACCACGTTTTCTAGTCTGCTCATACAACTCCCTTGTACGACCGTCGTAAGTTCGACTGTTCAAATCGCGCATATGAACGATCGATTTCAAATACAACGGTCATTAGTACGACCTGTTGTATACGACCGTCGAACCGTGTGTACGAGGCTTTAAAACCAACTGAACTTTCAGTTTACTCAGTGCTTAGTGGGACAATTGCTCTCTGCGGGGAAACAGTGGTCTTTCTGCAGAGATTCAAGAGTCAGACCTATAACACATCAATCAGCAAAGGTCATGTTTCTCGCTGATATACAGTTTTGGCTCTGACTCCGCAGAGGGTGTGTTGGACATTTGCTGAGGGATCACTGCAAAACATTTTTTTTTAAATAAGAGAAGCGTTTCCTTAAAGTGAATGTGTGTTTTACCCACGTGGCATAACAAGTTCACCTTAACATTGATCTCAGCAGCAGCATACTTAAACACTTTTCATTCCATGACAGAGCACTGTATTGTCCCACTACCTATATTTTACTACACCCCTTTCACACTTGTGCGACCTGAAAGTAGTGTGGTTTTGCCACGATTTTAGCCACAATTTTGATGCTACTTTAAGCAATGCCAGTGTAATCTTGAGGTCTATGGACCTCAAATCGCATCAAAGTCGGGCCAAAGTAGTGCAGAAACTACTTTGAAGTTGCTGCGACTTGAAGTCGCACAGATATGAACGGTGCTCATTGGAAATCATGGGGTACAACCTGTCATACGACTTTGCAGTCCCAAGTCTCAGGACAAGTTGCACAAATGTGAAAGGGGCCTTATACATTACTTAGCATACATGCAGTGGTGTATCATCCATGGGTGCAAGTTGTTCACTGACCAACACTGCACGTAAGGATGATCTGTCCGTGGTTGACAGCCGGGGATTATTGGTGCGGTGTGGGTTTGCACACGGGCCCACTAATTTCATGATACGCCCCTGCATACATGGATTTAACATGAGAAATGATATATGATGCTGGGCCTACTTTGAGCTACTGAGACCACATTCTTAATGATTGCTCGTAGAAAAGTCCATTAAAAAGTTGGCATTCATAAACTGCAGTCTACCTTAAGAGATTATATGAATAAACAGATAATATGAAATACTGAAAATAATATATGAACATTTTGGTTTGCGGTTATTTTCTATAGATCCTATAGGATGCTAAGCATTAGCTCACACTGTTGCACAAATCACAATAATGATATTAATGGAGTGCATTGCATTGTAGTGTCGGCCAGGCATGGAGGCCTATCAGCTCAGTATACTCATGTTTTCTCATTGCTCTGGCTATAGACGGCAGATACCTGGAAATTCTGAATGAAAGAAACCATTTATAGCAATGTGTTTCTGCTCTTCATCTTTCTCCACAAGAATGCACTGTGTGCTATGATAAATAATGCCATGCCAAGGATACGTGCATCCGCCTTTTCCAAATTCTTTTTAATGAGAATCTATCATGAGACAGTACAACAGACGCTTTTCAGGATGTGGAGAGTGTAACCAGGCTTTGAATGACATGCCCTAAATGAAAATTTCATATACAGTGAGCTTTTGTTATGGGCTTGAGGCCATTTTATTAACAAACACTTCTAATTGAACATCAGCCTCCTGAATGAAGAACTGTTACAATTAAAGTGTTTGTTACCGTAAAAAAAGTAAATAGATCCTTTCCCTTAAAGCATGTTACACAGCACAGTGCTTGTGCTGTGTGATTTGGCCCCCTGTATCATCTGAAATACCTGGCTGATCCTGCCTGGTTCTGCCCTCCCCCTATAAACTGACCACAGTTTATCATGGCTGCTGAGCACTGACATTGCAGTCAGTTTACGTGCATCCTTCATCCGCAGCTCTCCTCTCTGCTCTCCCCCCCTCCCTCCCTGCCTGTCAGCTCCGTCCACTCCCCAGCCCTCCCCTCCTGCTGCTCTCATAATACAATAACCTTGCTACAATTCCCTCTGCTATGTTAAATAATATCCCCAGTCAGGGGCGTAACGATAGGGGTTGCAGGGGTTGCAATTGCAACCGGGCCCCATGGTCCAGGGGGTCCATGTGCCTCCCTTGTACACCTGAATAGGAGGGATGGCGGGGGTGGCATTTAGAGGACCCAATCTCCTCCATTTTCCTCTATCCAGTTTACTTGTCTTCTGCTGTTCCCAGGGCCCCTGTGTGCTTCCCTGGTCACCCTGTGGCCTGCTGCAGAACTTGTGAAAGGGCCCCACTGCAGTACCATAATAAAGGGACCCACGATAGGCATAAAGGGCCCCAGGATCAGTGGGAAGAGGGAAGGGCCCTGGCCAGGGGTCAGGGGGCCCTTCATAATTTCTTGCACCGGGGCCCTGAAGGTTCTAGTTACGCCTCTGTCCCCAGTGCATTTGTCCCCCCCCCCCCTCACCCCTCACTGGATTCGATTGACAGCAGCAGTAGCTAATGGTTCCCACTGCTCTTAATCTGACCAGCACTGCTGCAGATGGGAATAGCGCTGGATCGAGAGAAGGCTCTTGTAAGTATTAAGAGAGGGGGTTGGGGGGAACAGCAAGTGGAAGATTAAATTATAACTAAAGGCAAACTTTTTTTCAATTTTGCATAGGATGGAGAGGGATTAGAAAGCTTGTCATTTGTTGTTGCTGTCTGTGCCCCCGTTAAGAAGATTCGTCCTCTCTATTTGTCCTGTTTACCATTGTCATTGTAAGTAAAAGAAAATCTCCAAATTTGGGTTGTCCCCAGAAAAGTAATAGAGGGGAAATCTTCAAATGGGGACACTCTTCTGGTGACCTGGGGGTCCCCAAGCGATTCCCTTAAAATGCAGGGATTTCCTCTCACTTCCTGTTTGGCTATGGGACAGGAAGTGAAAGGAAATTTTCCCAATGGAACACAGACACAGATGACAATTTTTTGGTGTGATGTTAAAGCCTAGTACACATGGGCCGAATGTCGGCACCATCGTCTGGTTCAACCAGCTTCTGTCAAGTGAAAATGACTGAAAAGGTTCTGCTGACCGGCTCCTGATCAGCACTCTCAGCCAATGGCAGAGTGTTCTGGCAGAGGGGGGGGGGGGGACGACTCCCCTGTCAGTACACAATATCACAGCAGGAGCCATCGCTCTTCTAACATCGCAGGGTTAGTAAAGTGGCTCCTCCAGGGGCTGTCAGGTTTTTTGTTTTTGTTCAGCCCTTCTGGATTGAATGAAAAAAAACTACTAGTGTGCACAAGGCTTAAATATACTTTAACATGTCTGCTTTCTTTATCATGGAGGAAAAGAATTCAGTATAAAACACGCAGAAAACTGTTTTGTCTGCTCCCACCCTTTGTATTACAAATATTATTGCTGACTGACAGTTCATCTTAAAGAGGAAGTAAACTCTTCCTTTTTTCCCCCTCTTTTTCTTATCTGCAAGGTAAAGGCATAATGTGCTAGTATGCCTCGCATACTAGCACATTATGTGCAACTTACCTGCAAACGAAGCCCGCGTCGTCCCTGCTGGAGGCCACATCAATCTTCAGCAGTCTTCCTTCCGGGTCTGCGGACTCCAGTTGTGTGACTGGCCGGAGCAGCGTGACGTCACTCCCGTGCATGCGCGTGGGAGCCGCCAGTCACTGAACAGGCTTCTGAAGAAACAGCACGCGTGGCCATTCCTTCAGAGTGCATGCACCGTTGACGCAATCACCGCAGTATACAGTAAATGTCTCCTAAACGGCGCAGGTTTAGGAGATATTTACAGTACCTATAGGTAAGCCTTATTATAGGCTTACCTATAGGTAAAAACATTAGAGGGAAGTTTACTTCCTCTTTAAGGGCCTATTCACACCAGGAACAGGCATTACTCCACTGCTGCTGGTGCGTTGGAAGGCAACGGTGTCAATGTGCTAAAAACAGCGCATCTTGTTGTTTATTTTTTTCTTTACTCATTAATTCTTCTTGATTTCATTAAGTTCTTTTGACCAGAGGATGGTGCAAGTCAGTGAATTGCGCCATACCATATTGCACTGAAAAAAGTACAGAATGCAGTATTTTCTTTTGCATACACCACCTCATGCCTTGGAAGTGCATTGAGCAAGGCTGCCCAGCACAGCCCAATGCGCCTTTTAAAAAACATAGCTGATTGCAATGCATTGTGGGATCGTCTTACACATAAAATTTGATTTATAAATAAAGGATGGGAGGATGAATGAAAGGTCTGCCTCCAATCATAAAATGCCTTTCATCCATGGATGCTATAGTACAGCTTCTGTGAATGGAGGAGAAGCAATCTTGATGGGTGCCGGTGACAGGTTTAGTGCTTGTATTAAATCCTGCAGCAATCAAAGTTTACGGTTGCAGGGGTATGGGGGGAGCAGAGGACTTTGGATTTCAACTAACACACCAACCAGCAGAGGTACTTTGCTTTGAATGTAAGTACTGTCCCTTGTGCTGTTTTGTTTTTTTACTAAACTTAGGCTTGACATCTTTGTTATTTATATACTTGACTTGTAGAGGATTGCTTTTTCTTATCAGCAGTGGAGATACATTTTAAAGCTTATCTTCAGGTACAGATAATTTTATTTTGTAATGCAGCTCTGACCTCACCTTGATGAAATCCTCTATGTTTTCCTCTGCAGTATTTTCCAATATGCAGCAATCATGCTTCAAATGCAAGATGTATTGTGTTACAGAAAGCCAAATTCCTGTAGAGGATAGCAGTCACCCTGGATTCCTCTCTGTGCACTGGGTGACGGGTAATCTTAACACCCCACTATGGTTCCCTCTCAGCACAACTCTGCCCTGCTATTCCTGTCCTATTCTACTTCTCACTGCTCAGCACCCCACAGCAGGGACCAGTTGGCAGGGCATCCAATTGTGCAAGACGAACAACAATGTAATCTACAATTGCTGCAGAGTGGGAAAGGAGGTTGGGGAGTAATTCCATGTATTGACCAGAGTTCAGATTAAAATAATAAACATATCATACTTACCTGCTCTGTGCAATGGTTTTGCACAAAGCCGCTTTGATCCTTCTCTTCTGGGAACCCCAGGTGGCTCTTCCTCACCCCCTCTGAGTATCTCCTTAGCAAGCCAATTGCTTTGGGATACTTGTGCGGGCTTGCTCTTGCACAGTGCTGTCTTTGTCCATTGACTTGTCCCTGCTCCCTGCTTTCTCCTCACTGGCTAGGAGTGGCAGCAGCAGGTGCCAATGGCTCCCACTGCTGCCTCATGTGACTCCAGCGAGAAGAAAGAGAGCTGAGAGAGCCACTGCTTTCGGGCACAGCACTGGATCAAGATTGGGCTCATGTAAGTATAAAGGGGGGCTGGGAGGGGGGCTCCACACAGAAGGCTTTTTTTACCTTAATGCAGAGACTGCATTAGGATAAAAAGCCTTCTACTTTTACTTTTTTTGGTGAATGGGTAGGAGTACGATGTACCCCATACTCATTCACATGGGGGGCGGGATCTGAGGGCCCCCTTGTTAAAGGGGGCTTCCAGATTCCGATAAGGCACCCCACCCGGAGACCCCAACAACAACAGGCCAGGGTTGTCAGGAAGGGGTCCTTGTCCCCATTAACATGGGGACAAGGTGCTTTGCTGGGGACCTTAAAGCACCCTCCCCATGTTGAGGTGTTGAGGGCATGTGGCCTGGTACAGTTCAGGGGGAGGGCTTGCTCACCCCCCCCTTTTCCTGACCTCCAGGTTGCATACTCGGATAAGGGTGTGTTATGGATTTTGGGGGGACCCCAAGTCAATCCTTTTGGAATTTTGGCACGGGGATCTCCTTAAAATCCATACCAGACCTGAAGGACCTGGTATAGACCGGGGGGGGGGGTGGCGGACTGCATGCCGTTTTTTAAATTAAATTTTGGCATGGGGTTCACCTTAGAATCCAGACCAGACACGCACCACATCATAATATTATTGAATATGTACATACCATTGCATGCATTTAAAGAATTCATGGTATGGAAGCAATCAAAATTATGTGCATTGGTGCACATGCATTCGCATATCTTCAGCAGATAGTGTGGCATTGGCTATTAGGCATTCACATATTGTCAGCATATGCTGCTGATTAAGATGTAAGCTTTGCGATTTTTAGTTTTAAAAAAATGACCTGGGGACCCCCCCCCCAGTTCCATACCAAGCAGTTCGGATCTAGTATGGATTCGGAGGGGACCCCCATGCAAAAAAAAATGGCGTGGGGGTCCCCCCCAAAACCATACCAGACCCTTATTCCGAGCATGCAGCCTGGAGGTCAGGAAAGGTGGGGGATGAGCGAGCACCCCCCCTTCCTGAACCATACCAAGCCTCATGCCCATAACATGGGGGGGTGGGTTCTTTGGGGCAGGGAGGCTCTGAACCCCCCCACCCCAAAGCACCTTGTCCGCATGTTGCTGGGGACAAGGGCCTCTTCCCAACAACCCTGGCTGTTGGTTGTTGGGGTCTGCGGGTGTGGTGGCTTATCAGAATCTGGAAGCCCCCTTTAACAAGGGGGCCACCAGGTCCCAGCCCCCCCCTGTGTGAATGGGTATCGTGTACACTGTACCCCGCCCATTCACCAAAAAAAACTGTGAATTGTAAAAAAAAAGAGCCAGTTTTTGACAAGTCCTTTATTGTAAAATAGCTCTCAGCCGTCTTCTTCCCAGTGTCGTCTCTCCCGCTGCCATCTTCTCCCTCTGCTCTGTTCTTCCTCACCGCCACCTTCTTCCTCTCTGTTATTCCTCACTGCCATCTTCCCCTGGTGCTGTATCTTTCACCACCATCTTCTGTGGCCGCCTTCTCCCTCTACTGTGTTCTTCCTTCGTTGTGTTGTCATCTGATGTCTGGCATCACCTGGAGAGCCCGTCCCCCCTTTTTTTTAATATCGGTTAACCAGTGGCATGAGAGAACACAGCGGAGGAGAAGCCGGCAGGTAGAGACAGCGGCAGAAGAAGGCGGCTACAGAAGATGGCGGCAGAAGATACAGCACCAGGGGAAGATGGCGGCGAGGAAGAATAGAGCAGCGGTAGAAGATGGCAGAGAGGAAGAACAGAGAAAATGGAGGCAGGAGAGACGACACCGGGAAAAACACGGCTCAGAACTATTTTACAATAAAGGACTTGTCAAAAACCGGCTCTTGTTTTTTTTTTTTACATTTCACAGCTTTTTTGGTGAATGAGTAGGGGTACAATGTACCCGATACCTATTCACATGGGGTGGGGGGTGGAATCTGGGGGCCCCCTTGTTAAAGGGGGCTTCCAGATTCTGGTAAGCTCCCCACCCACAGACCCCGACAACCACAGGCCAGGGTTGTCTGGAAGAGGCCCTGGTCCCCATCAACATTGGGACAAGGTGCTTTGGGGTGGGGAGGTGCAGAGCCCCCCTGCCCCAAAGAAACAACCCCCCCCATGTTGAAGGCATGTGGCATGGTATGGTTCAGGAGGGGGGGGGGGCGTTCGCTTGTCCCCTCCCTTTCCTGACCTCCAGACTGCATGCTCGTATAAGGGTCTAATATGGATTTTGGGGGGACCCCACGCCATTTTTTAAAAAATTTTGCTGTGGAGTTCCCCTTAAAATCTATGCCATGCCAAATTTTGATTAAAAAATGATTTTGGGGTATTTTTTTCTTAATTTGGTGCTTAGAGAGAATTCACATTTAATCTACATATTTCATGGCTTACCTAGTCCACAAAATAATTAGTAAACAAAAAGGGGGAGTTTGGGATTTTAAATGAGGCGGGTAATGAGGCCAAGCATATGAAAAAAAATAATTTTACTGGTGCAAGATTGACATTATACATGCCCAAATGACATGGGCTAGGTAGTCCATTGCTGGAAATACAATAATAGGCACATCAGCATACCATCCATCATGGAATGTGCGGCAATAATCCTTCATGTATAAAACCATACATACACATGGTCACAAAACCTCGAGTTAGAAACATACTGTGTATTAATATTCATTAAAAAAATTAAGTAAATGATTATAATGCATATTGTAGGCCCAATGCATTTCATGTATCAAAACACTCTTCAGGGGCTGTAGCACCAAAATCTATGAAAAATATATAAAATATATAATTATAAATCAATCAGTTAATAAAGTATATCTTGTCAAAAAGAGGGGGGAGTATGGGAGAACAAAACTAACGCTCATCCCAAGTGAATACTTAGGTATCGGTGGAATGTAAAACCATGTGGGCTCAATGATTGCATGCTGCCAAAGATGAGGAAGGGGCTGACCAGCGGGAAAACCGGGCACACACACACATAAGCCCCCATATAAAGAAAAATGTGTCCCCAATGGGTGATAATGGCAATTCTCGTTGTAAAGATAATGAGAGTGTGGTAGTATATATATTATATAAATAAGTATATCTAAAAGTAACCAAATCCAAAAATCACTATATAAAACTGAATCCCCAGTAGGGTACAGTATTGTGGTCAAAAATTGGTGGGAGTGAATGAAATAGCACCATGACAATAAAAAGAAGCAATAAGTGTATAGAGATCGGAGTAGCAGATGGGAAATAGGGAAAGGAAGTAAACCAAATTCAATTACCTTGTGAGGTATTGGAAGTGTGCTCGCTGAATGTGCCCTATGTGCTGCACATGCTACCGGGAGACAGGCTAGCACAGAATGAGAACGCTATATGTGCTCAGGCCTACTCCCCGACTGACAAAGCCCCTCCCAACGTCACGCAGTGCAGAGACATAGAGAGGAGAGGGGCGTTATCCAGTGCAGCGACAAATGGCGCCAATAGCTACTGGAGGCGCCGCTCCCCACGTGTATGCAGGGATGCAAAAACACAACGCCGGCGCTGGCTCAGTCCAGATGGACTGGTGTGGAGGTATGGTGGCGACGCACGGAGGGCAAGTTCGCCCGATCCCCCGCACCTGCTGAAGCAGATAAGGGGGAGGGCACCCTGACGTGCCTCACAGCTCCCGGGCATAGACAGACAGCATAGCAGCCCAGACCACACAGGAGTACATTGCCCCGCCGTACATAAGGTTACTGGGTAACTTGAGAGAAAAAAATAAAAAAATATACATAAAAGAGACATGTAAATAATTGATCATTCATAGGAAACCATCAATTAGTGGAAATTAGAGACTTTAAATGAGAGCAAAGTCTCCATTCCTATGGTACAGAAAAAAAGGGGGTACAGAAAAAATAAAAATATGCCTCAGCATATATATATGTGCAGGGTAAAGCTCAAAAAATATAACACTGGCCATGATCAGTGATCCCAAACATCTCCAAATCAAACTTGCACGTTGTTGGGCATATGGAGGGTCCAAAACAGGAAATGACAACTTTGTGAGGAGTGCTTCACACAAATTGGTGACAAAGCGCATTCGTCATTCATCATAAGCATACATCATTAAATATCAGGGCCAAAACAACCAAAGTCTAGATTTGTTGCAAACCCACACTTGCTTGATTTATAATGTGATTTTTTGGGGTTCCATTTTGTGAAACCCCTCAAAAATGTTAGCACTGGTGAAAAAAAGGGATTTTTTGTATAACTTACCGTAAAATCCTTTTCTCTGAGTTCACTGACAGACACAGCCTTCTTATGACACATGGGGTTATGCTCATCCTACTAGGAGTAGACTAGGCAAAAACAAACACAAGCGTAGGTTGGCCCCTCCCAGGGGGCAGTCATCACCTCAGCATATAATCCCCCTGCTCTGCATAGCACATCAGTTCGTAACAAGCTGTACAAAACCAACGCAGAGGGGTGGGTGCTGTGTCTGTCAGTGAACTCAGAGAAAAGGATTTTACGGTAAGTTATACAAAAAATCCCTTTTTCTTTTCCGTTCACTGACAGACACAGCCTTCTTATGACACATGGGGACGTCCCAAAGCCGTGCCAATCAAGAGGGGTGGGCAAACCATAACAAATGTACCCAACAGAAAGACGCCCTCTCAGGCGGCGCTAACCGCGCCTAAACTGCCGCTTGTAATACCTTGCGGCCAAAAGCAGCATCCGAGGATGCTACAACATCAACTTTGTAAAACTTAGTAAACGTGTGCACTGAGGCCCAAGTAGCAGCCTTGCACACCT
>BLSH010081386.1:1311736-1357844 GCA_018402905.1 Glandirana rugosa
GGGATCCCCTACCATTCAGACGAGGCCACCGATGGCTACGCGGGAAGCTCCTAACCACTCACCTGGGGAGACGGCGGAATCCCGCACCTCTCACCCGTAGACCCGTCGAAAACCACCATTCGGCTGGCCAGCAGGTTGAGAACCGCATGGTTTCACAAACAAATGGACACTGCCATTACACCCGCGCGGTCGGCCACGAACGAGCGGTGCTCTATCTTCAATGGCAGTGCCCCGCCGAACACAGCGCTCCGAACGGTCGGTGCAGAGTCGAACGGTCAGTGCAACAGTGCCGTACTGCGGCTGGGGGGAGTGGGAGGGGAGAGGGGGAGGGGGGGAACGGAGGCTTAACCTCACAAGGGTATTACCCCAAAAATGTCCCTCTACTGAGCCCCCACCGGTCGGCTTACCACCAAAAGCTGCCCAGATGCCCACTCTCCACGCCCTAAGGCGGCAGAGGGGTCCACTCACCAATCCTCGAAGGGCGCATCGGTAGCCACCGGAGCAGACTTACCATCCCCTAGGGGAGGCATGCTGCTGGCCAGGCCCTTGGACAGGCGTACCTAGTCACTGGGCTCTAGTGGGTTTTAGCCACTGGCCACCTGCACGGAACGGGCGCTATGCGGTGGGCACCCCGAAGGGCGTTCGCATAGTGTCGGCTGGACTGGGGAAAGATTTGGATTCTAGATATCCTCTATACCACCAGCCAGCTTCTTGATAGCAGTCTTCATCAGATGAATCTTCAGGAGACCGCAGCTCCCAAAGGGAACCAGGTCTACTCCTTGCACTAGGCAAAAGAAAACTGATGTGCTATGCAGAGCAGGGGGATTATATGCTGAGGTGAGGATGGCCCCCTGGGAGGGGCCAACCTACGCTTGTGTTTGTTTTTGCCTAGTCTACTCCTAGTAGGATGAGCATAACCCCATGTGTCATAAGAAGGCTGTGTCTGTCAGTGAACGGAAGAGAAAGAAATGTTAACATCACTACACACGAACCTCTAGCCACATAGCAGGATTAATTGGCATTTGAACACAGACCCTCAGTTCTGCTAGCCAGACGCTCTAGTCTTTGAGCCACCATGCTGCCATAGGTTTTTAGGCTGCATCTCTGTGATGTAAAATAGTCCTAAGTCTCAGGGGTGCAAGAAGTTAATCAATGCAGATGTACTGTGGAAGGCCGGAGAGCCAGTGAACAACCTGTTTCTGGCATATGCCATCAGTTTTGAAGGCTGGTTATAGCTGATTACTGTCAGCATGCTGAGTGATAAACAGCTGTCATTTTGTGGGTTTTGGCTTGGTAAGAGGCTGCAATTAGTGGTGGTGGGGAAATGTTAAGGATGATTAGAGTCCTTGCCCATGGAAGACATATGACACAATTTGCATAGGTGGTGGAACCCTCCTACACATAAATACTGCATTTAAACATAATTTAGGTAAGGCCCTGAGTCAGGAGTTATGTTTAACAACATAGGGAGAACAAACAATGTGTCTACATGAAGTGGCATGTTTGGGATTCAAAACCAGAAACTCAGCGCTGCTAGGCAGATGTGCTACCCGAGCTGCCACATGTGGAACCCTCCTACACATGTATGCTGCATTTCTTTGGACATATAGGTGGTGGAATTACATTTGTCAGGAGTTATTCTTCTTAATTTATTCTGTGATATTTGGTGGTTCTTGGTGTGTGAGTGTAGAATTGTGATGTTACCCTCTGATTTTTGTAAATTACATTTTTATTTCTGATGTTGGTACACATATCACGTTTTTTGGACTCAAATTAGATTCATTTGGAAATAATAAACACACAAAATTGTGACTCATTGTAAATTTACATCAACAATGATATTGTTTGTGATTTGTAAAGATGTGTGAGTTTGGGTAAAGATTTTTGTGAGATGGGCTGCAACAAGTGAAAGTGACAGAGAAAAAAAATATTTTACCAAAACATGAAAACATTACACATTCTAGCATTCTTAAAAACAAAATAGATGACAAAGAAGCAACATTGTTGCAAGGATAATTTCTTTGAGAGAAAAAAACATTTCAACTCAACATGAAAAGGATTTATTTGGGAAAGTTACAATTGTACCATTATAATCAATAACTGAAATTTGCATTATGCTACATAACTCATTTTCACTCCCAGAAAATGCTCTTTAACCCATCACTAATTTTGGTATTTACTATAGCGCCCTGTAAAAAAGCCATGGGAGTTAAAATTAGAGTAGTTTGCCTGTCTGAGCATGCTCAGTTGTGCTGGCACCTAGTTGTAAAGAGACGGGGAATTTATCTCTTATCAGACTTTTAAAGATATTACAGTGTAGAAATCACTTTTTCACACAGTTTAAAAGCAGATTATCTTTAAACAATATATTGCATATTTCAGTACCATTTAGGTGATCATGTCATGCTCTAAACATTATTTCCATGTGCAATTCTCCAGGTCCTGACTGGAGTAAGGGTTTGGGTGCTGTCTGTTACCTGGGCGCTATAGTGAACTTGATTTTGGGAGTATTTTTGCTCCAGCGCTATTGTGAATTTCGTTTGGGCCCTAATTAGCGTGATTTGTGGCATTTTAGCACTATTTAGCGCAGTCGCGTTAATTTTGCGGCTAATTAGCGGTCAGCGCTATAGTAAATTACCCCCAATGTCTACAAAGTTGTTATGAATTAATTCCTATGCTGTGATTGCCCCACAGTTATCACATGGCACCTAGGCCAATCACAGCACCCTGTACCATGTGATTAACTGTAGCCAATCACAGACCACTAGTGATCACAGCTGTTATGAATGTAATCCATTCATGACAGTACAAAACATTGATGTTACAATGAGCTGTCACAATAATAATCATTGTAACAGCATTCAAAGTGTAAAAAACAAAACCCTGATCACTCCTCCCCCAGAGTAGTACGGTGTTACTATGGTGACACTGAACTACTCTAATGAAAGTATGTAAAAAAACAAATAGTAGAAAAAAAATTAAGCATGTTTTGTATTGTATTTTTTTTTTTATATACTGTCCCCAGTTTGTGCCCCTGATCACCACCATATCATATGATGACGCTGTACTGCACTGGTGATTTCTACATTTTTCAAAAAATTGTGAATTAAAAATTACAAATTTAAAAAGCTTGCCATGCCTTTTTCTAAATACATCAAACAATCTACTTTCCAAAAAGGGGTAATTTGGGGGATATTTGTACTGTACCGGCAATTTTAAAATATACTGTACGGTATATACCATAGTTTGTAGATGCTATAACTTTCACACAAACCAATTTATATAGACTTATTGGGATTTGTTTTATCAAAGAAATGTAGTAAATTACATTTTGGTTTAAATTTATGAAGACATTAGATTTTATTGGATATGTTTTATAACAGAAAGTAGAATATATATATATATTTTTTAAATGTTCAGTCTTTTCTTGTTTATATAATAAAAAACCTAGTGATGCTCAAATACCATCAAAAGAAAGCTCTTTGTGTGTGAAAACAATTATATAAATTTAATTTGCATACAGCATTGCATTACCGGGCAATTGGCAGTAAAATTAGTGCAGTGCTGAATAGCAAAAATGGTCTGGTTATTCACCACTTGCTGACCACCTAACACACTTGTACTACGGCAGGTCATTTAGGCTTATTGCTCGAAATCACGCACCTGTGCATTATTTTGTGCAATAGACACTGGGCGGGGGGGCACACGCGCGCCATCAGCAGCGCAATGGTGCGCTGATTGGACAGAGGGGGAGCCAATCAGCAGGTCCGGTAGACCCGATGTCCACCGGCCACCCGTGATTGTTCCTGAGAGAGGCAGAACAGTGGTCTGCCTATGTAAACAAGGCAGATCGCCATTCTGACAGGGGAGAAGATAGAGATCTTGTGTTCCTGCTAAGCAGAAACACAGATCTCTGTCTTCACCCAGTCAGGGCAACCCCCACACAGTTAGCAAGCATTATCTAGGCACACAGTTAACCCTTTGATTGCCCCTGATGTTAACCCCTTCCCTGGCAGTGTCATTAGTACAGTAACAGTGCATATTTTTAGCACTGTCACTGTATTAGTGTCACTGGTCCTAAAAAAAAAGTTTTAAAAGTGTCAGTTAGGTGTTCGATTTGTCTGCCGCAATGTCAATGTCCCACTAAAAATCACTGATCGCCACCATTACTAGTAAAAAAAAAAAATAAATAAAAATGCCATAAAAACATCCCATAGTTTGTAGACGTGATAACTTTTCCGCAAACCAATAAATATACGCTTATTGGGATTTTTTTACCAAAAATATGCATCAGAATACATATTGGCCTAAATTGATGAAGAAATTTGATTTTTTAAATTTTTTTTATTGGATGCATAGGTGTTTGCACCCCAAAACTCAAACACGTGACTTTTCATGCAGCCTCAGCTGCAATGGACAGTGAATGGATGGGAGGAGCTCTGTGCTGAGCATTCCTGTTCATTTACAAACTAAGACTATGATTGAACACATTGGGTGAGTGTGTTCACTGTGTTAATTTACATAAAAAAGGGGCTGGTAAATGACATATTGATTAGCCCCTTCCCCCACTCTTCCTCCTGAAAAATCCCCTGCAGTAGCTGGGGGGAGAGGACTGCAGTGGGATCGCAACACAGTCCGAGCAGTAGAGGGAGTCGGCATTGCAAAGAGTGTTTAGGGTGTGCCCAGGCACACCTGGCACACCCCTTGAGCACACCTATGATTGGATGTGTTTTATCGCATAAAGTAAAAAATATAGTTTTTTTTTTCAATATTGACAATTTTTTTTTGTTTGTTTGTAGCGCAAAAAAATAGAAAGCTCTATTTGGGAAAAAAAGGAAAAATTTTATTTGGATGCAACGTCGCGCGACCGCGCAATTGTCAGTTAAAATAACACAGTGCTGTATAGCAAAAAATGCCCTGGTCATTAAGGCGGTAAAACCTTCTGGAGTTGAAGTGGTTAAACTGAAAGTTCAGTTTGTCCCAACAACTTTACTTGATCTAGCATTACTTATCTCCTCTTAGTTGTCATACTGAACTCCTTCCAAGGGGACTGACCTAATTAAAACTTTACAGGCTACATACGATGCGTACTTAGCAATGGAGCCAAACAGACTGTTTCCTTTAAAATCAGAGTGTTTCTTAATAAATAAAAAATTGCTTACATTGAGCAGCAGAAAGGTAGCATGTGTGTATGAATGATTCTACGGTGCTGCTAATCGCATACAATTCCCAGTGACATTAATATGTAATCCAAGATAAACACACAAAAAACGGATTGTGACACTTCCACCCGCTCTAAGTAATAATATAAGCAATACACTTGAAAGAACATATTCACTCTAAGTAGTTAATTACTGTGCTCACTTGCCTGCAACAAAAATGGATCTTGTTAGGCTTGCTGTCTGACAAGTCATAATGAAGTAGTCCTGGATCTTGTATTGTTCCCTTTATGCTGATAAAATGTAAGTATCCTAATTACCATTGGTGTTGTCTTATTAACTAATAAGAACATTTTTTTCAACCTCTTTCTGTATCACACCAATCGTGAAGGAATGGCAGTCCTAGATTTGGCAGCGATGCCAATATTTGCTCACCTGCTTTCATTCTATGTAAATACAAATTAAATATGGAAATACATAAATAAGCAATGATGCTTACGCAATATGCTATTGATTTTTCCCATGTTTAAAATGGAGTTCACTCTTACACAATACATAATTATCTATTTGATAGCCTCTGTGCATTTTGTCGTACATACCTCCAACTTTTCAAGGTGAGTAAGAGGGCCACCTTTTTAGCACATAAGGAATTCATGAACAAAATCCACATTTTCAAGTGTTTAGAGGCATTAAAAACATCACCTGCATAAGGTGTTGATTGATCATATAGTTTCATGGTGTCATTTGTTGACCTGTATGCGCAGTCTATAGCAGCGACGATCCATCGTTACGGGGTGCAGGAACACCTAATCCATACAGCCGGCCTCTAATTTACATGCAGGGCGCTGGACGCATAAATTACAATGTTTTTTTTTTATTATTATTTTTTTTTAGAAGCACATGATTAGAGCTGGAGGCTTTAATTGGCTTCAAAAATGGGTGGGCTCAGAGTACTGCTCTGGGGTAAGTGCGGGGACCAACCAACCACTGGAGAGATTGCCACCTGCCCAAAAATATACCACCAGCCGCCGCTTGTGTCAGCAGTTTCTGTTTGTGCAGAAACATGAGGTGTAGTGCTTGGCACTGCACAAGTTAATGCATGACATCTACCTGTAGTCTGAGAACCAACAACTTGCACTGATGAGGCTGCACTGATGGGCAGTGATGAGGCGGCACTGATGTGCACCGATGAGGTGGCACTGATGAGGAGGCAGTAATATGCAGCACTGATGGGCGCTGATAGGTGGCGCGGATGGGTGGTACTGATGGGCAGGCACTGATGGGCATTGAAAGGCAGCACTGACTGGCATCACTGATGGGCACAAATTGACATCACTGATGGGCACAGATTGGCATCACCTATGGGCACTGACTGGCATTACTGTTGGGCACTGTTGGGGCTGCACTGACAATCAGGGCACTGATGATCAGTGCCCTGATTATCTGTACAGGTCTCCCCTGTGAGGAGATGCCGCTGATTGACTCTCCTCTCCTCACACAAAGGCAGTGTGAGGCGAGCAGAGCCGATAAACGGCATTTCTGTGTTTACATGTGAATGGACACAGCTGATCACAGAGGTAAAGAGCCGCGTCTTCAGATCTGTATCAAGATCAGGGTTGCGCCCTGATCAGGGACACGGCACCCTCGCAGGCGCACTAGCGTGGTGAAAGTAGGGCAACGTCATATGACGTCTTCCCAGAACGAGAGAGGATCCCGCCAGCCATCATCTGTCTATACAGCAGGCGCGAAGTAAAGAAACTACATATCCCACAAACCCTCGGTCTCTCTAGTGCTAGTGCAGGTGAGAGCTAAACAGTAGAGATCTGACACAGACACAAATGGGTAGAGCATTCATAGACACACAGAGAGCTTACAATGCATCTGGAAGGTGTTTTTTTTTATTATATTAGCACGCCCACATTTGTGATGTGAAACGTAGTGGATGGCATGACATGTATTGGATGTTGTGTGACCCAGAACAGGAAGTTGCCCTGTCCTAGCTGTAGCAAACTATGGTCATTGTGGAATCGTTCAACCATGACACCACAGACTGCAGCCACAACATGTGAGCCCATCATAACAAGGCACAACAAGCAAACAGCACAGGGAATATTACTACACTAATACCTAGTTAAAACAATGAAAACAGTACAGTACCTGTAAGGATGCGTACAACGGTCAATTCCTCAAACTGCTTCTTTTTTTACTATTATATTAAAAGTTGAGCATGTGGTCTAGGGTGACAAACTTTTTCAAACTTCAATAAATTCTAGCAGTTAAATAATATATATATATACATACAGATCACTACAATAGACATAAATAAGGTGAATTAGGGAAGGAAATCAGGACAGATTATATATAGTGCCAAAATAGGGCATCGACCCTTTAAAACAGGGGTCTCCAAACTTACTCCAGCTTGCTGTCCTTCAGACAGGGGGGGCTGGACTGTGCCCAGTGGGAGTAAACAATGCCCGATCTTTGGTATTAAGGGAAGAAATAGTTGGGCTCAGCGGGATTAATAGAGCCCCATTGTTATTGTAAGTGGAAGGAATTATGCTCCATCCTTGGTGTCAGTGGAAGGAATAATGCTCCATTGTTGGTGTCAGTGACAGGAGATATGCCCATTGTTGGTGTCAGTGGCAAGAATAATGCCTCAAGAGAAGAATAAAGGCAAGCATTTGTCCCCAGGGCTGCAGTTTGGAGACCACTGCTTTAAAAGGATAGTTAGATGTGCAAGCTTGTTTATGGCTATAAAGAAGGAAGGGGGTCCAGGCCTATTATTAGCAGTGGTGGCTGGTGCTCAATATTTTGGGGGGGGCGGTATACAAACTGGCAAACAAACCACACCCCCCCCGCAAAGGCCGGGCACTCAAACTGCTCCGGCTCCCGTTCATCCTAACATCTGCTGATGCAATCTCCTCCTCAGCGGCCCATACATGCTCCTGGCCTGGGCTTCTGCTATGGGCTCTGCTAGGAGGACGGGACAGCCTCTATGGAGCCAGGAAGGCGGCGGTCAGTGCTGAGGGGCCGCTACGTGTCCTCACGGGCAAACAGGAAGTGGGTCAGTCCTAAGACCAGCTTACTGATTGGCCAGGAGGAGAAGCAGGAAGACATTAGCGAATACTAATTTTGCTAATGTCACACAACCGGGTGGGCTCAGGGTGTAGTGCTCTGCGCCCTGAGCCCACGCTTCTTTGAAGCCAATTAGAGCCTCAGACTCTAATCATGTGCTTCAAAAAATAAAATTAAAAAAAATTGAAATCCATGCGTCCGGTGCCCTGCCTGTAGATTAGGGGTCAGGTGAATGGATTAGGGGGGTAGCGCCCCTAATGGAGCGGCCTGCACTGATTATTAGGAAAACAAGAGGGATCACCTGAAATAAAGGAGAAACATGGCTTGATGCTTCTGGTGCCCATAGTCATGTGGATGCATCATCACCTAATCAACCAAAAATGGTCATATTGGAGAACAAATCTTTCATGTTTATGGACACTTGAAACTGACTTGCTGGTAACTATAATAGAGCTAAACAGGCAGAATATACTGATAGCAGGTACCCACATAACTTGAAAAGCACTTATTTTTTTTTAAGTTTTTTATTTTCAAATTTGTAAAACACTGTACCACATACATCACCAAAAAAACAGCATATTGTGACAATAAAACACAAGGATACATAGGCACTTATGTGTTACATTCCATTATCTTATCCAGCAGTTATCCATTTCCATCCAATATGTGCAGTGATACGGACATAGTCAGATTAAACAAACGTTAAAGAAAATAGAAGTACAAACCAAAAATAAAAAACTTGTGCTAGAGCTTGGGTATCCAAGAAATCCCCTATCCCAGGACATAGTTAAATTCCTTCCTTCCATTCCTCAGTCCAGAAGCCATTCCTTCATCAACCATCCCTCTCCCCTCAATATCTTTCTTCATCCCATCATTCGCCATTTCCCTCCCCCATCTCCAGGGTCTCCTCTGAGTCCACCCATCTAAACCATACTTTCCTAAACTTCTTGGGGCTCCCCTAGCCTCATAAGTCATCCTATAAAGCAGGATGTCTGCATTCATTAGTGCAATCCACATTTGTAGTGACAGGTATTCCGTATATATCCATCTCCTAGCTATAAGTTTCCGAGCTCCGAAATATAGCAATCTAAGAAAAAGTTTTGTATACACATCCATATCCTCCTGCTTAAAAATGCCCAACAAACATCATAGAGGAGAGCATATGTTGGGAAGATCAAATTTATCAGCTATAAAAGCCGTCACCATGGACAACAAGGAGCGTATTCTATTACATTCCTAAACTATAAGGAAGAGATCGCCCTCCGCCGCCAGGCATTTATGGTAGCCAGGGGAATCCCACTTGTGCATTCGGAACAGTCGGACTGGAGTGTAATACATTTGGTGGAGATATCTAAGCTGAATCATTTTATCTTTAGAAGATATCCCTGTAGGGAGGTAGGTATCCAGTACCTCCTGCCAGCTCTCCTCTGTCAACTCTGGCGCCAGAGTGGCCCATCGAGACCTTGCCCTACCCACAACCCTCGGATCCTCCGCTCTTACTGCCAGGTAGTATGTGGAAATTTGCTTAGTCAGGTCAGGGTCAAGAACTACAGACTCCAGGGTGGTGTTTTGCACTGCAATTCCCTGTTTGCCCCCATGGAATGCCTCAGTTGCTCATACCAAAAGCTCCTGGTCACTGGTACTCCAAAAAAGTCCCTAAGCTGCCTAAACGTTTGAAGACTCCCTTCCTGCATAATATGGTGGAGGTATTTTACCCCAAAGTGGGCCCATGCCTGCCTGTCGTCAATCCTACGAAGCTCAGCCAGGGTTTGATTAAACCAGAGCGGAGTATTAAGGGATAGACTCAAAGGAGTGTCCTGAGTCATTTGCGCACAAATTCGAATTTTTTTTCCCAGGAGCCCATTACCGATGATCCCACCCTTCTACCTGGTATCTCCCCCCCAGTATACCATGTTCAGGAGTGCCTCCAGTAGGGTAGTAGCGTTAGGATTTTGGGTGAAGAAACGCCAGTGTAAAAACACTAGTTGGGAGGCAAAATAGCAAGATCGCAGATCCGGGAGAGCCAGACCTCCCTTAGCCACCCGTAACTTCAGTACCGCCAAGGACACTCTCGGAGGACGACATCCCCACAGAAAACCCACCAAGGCTGAATCTATAGTCCTAAACTATTTTTTTGGTATAAAAACTGGGGAGTTCGAGATGAGGTACAGAAATTTTGGCAGGAAAATCATCTTAAACAGATTTATACGACCCAACAGGGTTAATGGAAGAGTTTGCCATCTCTGCACCTTCTCCCTAAACGTGCCCAGAGTCGGCCCCAGGTTATCATCCACAAATCTAGATATAGGGAGCTGTACCATGACCCCAAATATTTAAAGGACCTTGAACGAGGAACAAGGGAGTCCATCGGGACCATTACTTCATCTACTGGGAATAAGGTGGACTTTGTCCAATTTATCCGGAATCCTGAATGATTCCCAAACTCCTGAATCAGCCTAACCGCTGCGCTGATCGAGGGACCCGGGTCCTGCAGGTACAGGAGCATATCGTCTGCATAGAGCGGATGCGCTCCTCCACCCCTCCCACCTGAAGCCCAAAAAAAGTGTCGCTGGATCGGAGCTTAGCCGCAAGAGGCTCGATGGCCAAGGCAAACAGCAGGGGTGACAATAGGCACCCCTGCTGTGTACCCCTATGAATAGAAAAGGGTTCTGAGATAGTCCCATTCACCCTAAGCCTCACCATGGGATCCGTATATAACAACCTCACCCAGGATATAAAGATTGGACCCAGGCCATACGATTCCAAGACTTGAAACAGGTAGGGCCATTCGACCGAGTCGAATGCCTTTTTGGTATCTAAGGAGGCAATCACTCTGGCACCGGAGTTATCATTGTCAAGCTGGAGATTAACATACAATCTATGCATATTCATTTGCATCTACCCGAAATAAATCCTGTCTGATCAGCATTTACCAGTTTTAAAATGACGGTCTGTAACCTAAGCGCTAAAATCTCAGCTAGGACCTTGGTGTCCACATTCATCAACAAGATCGGATGGTACGAATCACACTCCCTAGGATCCTTTCCTCCTTTGGGGAGAACACCACCAAGGCCTCCCTCATAGAGGGAGGCAATCGAATTAAACACCTTCAGTAGCCGGGGCGCCAAAGTTTCCCTAAACGTGCCATACCTCTCCGATGGGAAGCCATTAAGACCCGGGGACTTACCATGAGCAAACGAGGAAATGGCTCCCTCCACCTCCTCCAAAGTAAGGTCCCTATCCAAAAAGTTACTCTCCTCTTTAGTCAGGGTAGGGAGATCAACATTAGCCAAAAGGCGGTCCCTTTCCCCTGAAACACAGGACCTATACAGTTGCTTGTAAAGTTTCTCAAATTCCCTGAGAATATCCACTGAGACCGTAACCTCCCTATTATTCTAGTCCATGACCCCCGCTGTCAGTATAGGAGTATATTCGGGCCTGGCCAAAAAAGCCAGTAATCGGCTATTCTTACCCCCAAACTCGAATGTACATTGCCTCTGTGCTAATCATAACTCTGTAGTTTGTTCAGTCAAAAGCAAACGGTAGTCCCGAGTCCCCTCCTGTAGTGCACGTAGTCGGTCTGCCATGGGGTCACGGATGTATTCCGCTTCAGTCACTGACACCTCCTTCTCTTTATCCCTCACCGAGGATGCCAATTGTCGTTTGAATCCCTTCACTTCCATCATATAAACCCCCCTCATGGTGGCTTTAAAAGCCTCCAACTGAAGGAGATCCGAACCCATTGCTCCATTCTCCACCCAGTAGTTACCTATCTCCTGTGTACACTTTATCTCGATATATTCTTCCTTGAAAAGCACTTTAAGAGTGAACTAACAGGGACTCTCTGTTCTACAGAGATCAAGAGGTCAGGAGCCCGAGTTCTTCTCCTTTTTGCCATCTGTGCCTCATTATCAGACCTTGTGATGGGTGAACTAGTTGACCAACGTTAAAGAATAGAAGGTAAAAGAGGGCAGACTCAAGAGGATTGATTCACTAAACTCAAGTATACTTCCTGGATTGCCTAGAGGAGTACAGATAGTAGCAGGGTGTAGAAGAGAACCGTGAGGAGGTGCAGGCTGTACTCTCTCTCTCCTGTCTGTACACAGGAGGTAACAAAGGATTGCTCTCTCATCAGACTATTACAAGTTAGTGCAGTTTTATATAATTTTGCCGCGGCATCCCCGGGTTGAAAAACACTGGGGTAAACTATGAACAAAACAAGCTGGTGCAAGACAGTGTTTATTTCCACAAGTAACAATTTATAATGGGCTAGTGAATTGACCACATGTAAATCCTATATGTTAGCACCTGGCAAATGACCAGCATACATTTGGCTTATAAGAAACAATTATGTGTAATTCATATTGAGTATTCATTAAATGTCACCGGAAATGAAGTGCCATTTTTATTGAAATGACTTGTCTCAAAATAACAGGACATGTAATTTGATTCTGATTCCAGGTGGCTATCAATCTGTCTTGACTTAGGACCCATTCACACTTTTCCATTGTTGCATGAAAATGAACTACCTGTTGCCTGCAGTGGCAGTCAAGGAAACAACATCCTCTTTTCATGGAAGGTGAGAACCCAGGGCTACCGTGTGAGCAGTAGGCAAACATTTAAATTCTGAGAAATCACGGAACTCTAAGGAAGGAAGACTGTTAAACAATGAGCAATGCTTCAGCCAGCATTGAGTAGCCCTACTGCCACTGTGTTGAGGGACTGGTTTGGGGATCAAAATGTAATTTTGAAATGAAATCTTGAGCATCTAATGTCTCCAGCGGCAATAGCAAATAATCTTTGGAATAAGAAGTGAACTAAGCAGTGGTTAAGAGGGGTAGACAAGTGGGCAATGTGAAGAGCCTACATAGGTTGTGGTAACACCTAAAGAAGTCCGAGTAGGATTGACTTCTGGAGACCCTCTGGATTGAGCTTGTGAGCCCTAAAGGGGAAAGCTAGTCCTTGTCTGCAGTTTAATCCTGACAAAGGGGTTGATTTACTAAAGCTTGAAAGTGCAAAAATTGGTGCAGCTCCACACAGAAACCAATCAGCTTCAAGGTTTTATTGTCAAAGCTTGATTGAACAAGCTGAGGTTAGAAGCTGATTGGCTACCATGCACAGCTGCACTGGTTTTTGCACTCTCCAGCTTTAGCAAATCAACCCCAAAGAGTTCAGACTCAAAATGTAATGTACTGAAGCTTACCAAACATTAGATGTGGTGCTGATCATTGTAAGCACCTCTGTCATTAGCAAATGGTTTATCTAAACCCTGTAACTGATTCATCTGCATAACAGATTGTTCTGTTGAAAAACAACAGACCTACTGGCCAGATCACCAGGTGAAAATAAGGAAAGATGGCATAAAAAGAAAAAAAATGCAACCATCACCACAAAGATTTGGTAAGCTGCAATATAATAAACGTTTGCTTTTGGGTTTAATACTGCTTTAAAATCAATGCAAGTGGAAAAAGCCATAACTAACATTTTTTGAATCTTTTTCTGCTTAGCACAATGATATTCTTTTTCAATATGACTTTTTTTCTTATCCCCAGTTCTCTAATGAGCCAACAATATTAGCTTCATAACCTAATTTCATTTAATGTAGTTGTAATGGGACCTGTTTTATTTCAACGTGGAATTCTCTTCTCAGCTATCTGTAATAACAGTTTTATAACAAGGATATACTTTGACAGTAATTTCATGAAAAGGACGTGACTTCAAAAATTAATCTCCGTTAAAATCTTTTAAAACTCGTCTTATGAATGTATCTCATTTAAATTATATTAGCATAACTTTCCAATGAAATTCTAATTCATTTTCATATACTGTTATAATAAAACTTTTCAGTATCAAGTGTCCAAAACAAACATATGTGCAAGCATAAATATCATATATAAATTTAAAAAGACGAGTGGCTTATTGATTTAAAGGAGTTACATATTGTAGTCTATTTAAAGGGCCACTCCAGCCAAAATGGAAATTTTAGCTCTGCAAAGAGGCCAGCAGGTTGATTCACTCATTGGTCTCTGAGCATTGCAAAAACACTTTATATTTATTTTGCTCTAAAAAAAATAAAGACTTAACCTCCCTGGCAGTATGATTATGTCAGATTTTTGCGTCTAAAAGCGGTACATTGTTTTGCATAGAAATTTGGCATTTTATATTGTAGGCCTGTAATTATTAGGAATAACTCACTTAAATCTGTCCAAACAGTAGACATCCCGGGTATGATAAAGTTTGAAACACGAAATAATAACTTATAATAAATAACTATAAATAATTATCAAAAATGATAACATAATAGTAATAAAATTGATTCAATAATGTAATCAAATCAAAAACACTGAAATTTGCTCAGTTGCAGAATTGTCGCTGCCGTCATTTTCAGTGTCTGATGACAAATTTCCCCACAAATCAGTATCACTCAATTCTGCAAGGGATTCTTATTTACTATCGCTGTTTTCTAGCTGATCAAAAAAATGCTTTTGACATAAAGGGACTCTTTTTGGATGTCATGGACATTCTCAAGTTTCCAGGCAGAAAGAATGGCATATATAATATAAAAGTGCATGCAGGGCACTGGGCAAACCACTAGGGACAAAGGGGATGTGAAATGATTTCATACAGTAATGTAATCTTACAGATTACAATGTACTGTATGTTTACTATGTGTTTCACTATTTGAATTTCCAACCGGTCTCCGCCCCTGTGCGATACGACGCTCGCAGGGAACAGAGCCTGGCACAGAGTGAATCAAGTGGAGGACAGACAATTAGCATTGTTCTCAATCATGGCATCAGCATAACAGCTATGACATGAGAATCATATGGGTTTGTTTACAACATACCTGCAGATCCATGCTGTGACAGTACCTGGCACACAGAGACGCTCTGTGGCATCTTGAGCTGGCAGGGAATATAGTTTAAGTTTAAAAAACAATTATCTAAAAAGTTTTTACAAAATAAAAAAGGTTTCAATTTCCTTCCTTGGTCATGAAGTGGCTTTAGTAATGTCTAACATTACAAGGGGTGGCTTTTCCTTACCAGGTATTAGGTAACATTCTCATGAGAGTTTGTGAGTGGTTGTTTGCAAACAGCAGCAGTACCTGGGATCAGCGGCGGCCCGTCCATACGGGGCGCAGGGGCAACGCCCCCCTAATCCGAAGCAGGTCCGGAGACCCAACTGGCCGAGAGGAGAAGCGATCCTATTGGCCGCTGAGGAGAAGGAGGAGGAGGAGGGAGGAGACGCAGGGGAACCTGAAGAAGCAGGAGATGCAAGGTGAAGCCATCGCCCGGAGGAAGCCCGTGACCTAGATGGATAAGTGCAGGAAATGGTCCTCCGACCGAGGGGAGGATGTCTGCAGACGGATTGCCGCCCGGGAAAATATACCACCAGCCGCCACTGTTTGGGGTTTACCTTATACAGCATAGGAATCGGATAGCCTCTGGTGACACCTAGAGCTGTTCACACACAGTGGAGGAGATTTATTAAAACTGGAGCATTTGGAATCTGGTGCAGTTGTGCATGGTAGCCAATCAGCTTCTACAGTAACTTCAGCTAGTTCAGTTAAGCTTTGACAATAAAACCTGGAAGCTGGTTTCTACGCAGAGCTGAACCAGATTTTGCACGTTTCAGTTTTAATAATTCTCCCCCAGTGTGTGCAAGTAGCATTTACAACCACCAGCAAGAATCTACCCACTCTTGCCAGTGATTGCACACAAGCTCTTGTGTGAGTGTAGCTTTACGGGCAAATACTGACCCTGGACAAAGCCAGTGTGCCACGTATGGCCGCACACAAACTGGTTGCATGCCACTTTCTATGCGACCATAGCAGAGACTGCTGCTGCATCCAGAGGTGATGTTTGGCTGCCTTAGAATGCAGCAAAGTATCCACAATCAAACTTCCATGTGAATGTTGCCTTAAAGAGGCCTTGTCTAGATGAAACTATTGGAGCTGTCATTCCTGACTTGATTTTATAGCTGATCTAATAAGTAAAGAAGAATAAAAATATTGTGCTTGTGTCAATTACTGGTATAGTGCATAAGCTGCAAATACATCAGTGAGATCACAAAAAATAATTGGTAAACAAAGTGTTGCGTTATAATAAAACGTAAGTGAATAGCCCCAGGTGAAAAATTAAATTAAAAAATATATAATACACAATGTGATGACATGCCGCTATGGCCTACGCATTTTATCCCCAAAGGACTTCTTCCAGTGCTGAAGAAGTCCTTTGGTGACGAAACGCATATGTCATTGCGTTGACCAGAAGTGACGGCAGACGCCATTTTCACCTGTTTTTTAGAGATATGCACATTTATCATTTATCTATGTGAGTGATATTGTATTCAATAAATCAAAGTTTTTAAGGTTTTACACTATCCCGTGCGTTCTTATTTTAACATAACGTGTCTGGGAGCTCTGAATGTCCATCTGAAGTACACCCTAATGCGGTATCTTCGCTTCCTTCAGGGCTCATTTCAGAATGTGATTTCAAAGGGGAATTCCCCAAAGCAGAGGGTCATGGCCATTTGGTAAAAGTACATCCTGTCTGTTTGGTGGTGGTTTGCCTTTGCGGTAAAGGGAGTGTGATGTGACTCACCTTGATTTGTGCCTGCTAGATTTTTTCACCATCATCTATTTTGGGATGGTTTCATTATTATTATTATACAGTGCCTTGAAAAAGTATCCATACCCCATGAAATTTTCCAGATTTTGTCATGTTACAACCAAAAACGTAAACCTAGTGGAACCAATTGCCTAGTCACCTAATTAGTAAATAGAGTCCACCTGTGTGTAATTTAATCTCAGTATAAATACAGCTGTAAATACATCCCTTTGACAACGTCTATCTGAAGACGAAACGTGCATCAGGGAGGACGCATTGACGTCTCCGCCTTTGGTTTTATTCATCGCTAGCCGGCCGGCTGTTTTATGCTGTCATAATCCTTTATCTACATTCTGAAATGTAAGTGCATAACTTTGATTTTAATAAGTAGAGGTGTTGCAATATTTCACTATCGAAGCTTTTCATTTTATGGTGGATATTGGTCTAACGTGGGAACGGATCTGAAGTGTGGAATCCCACGATACGGACATCATTGTGGAGAGGAGACCTCACAATTTCCTAAGGGGACCCTAGCTGGCTGAAAAGCCTAGGCATCTTTTCTACTTATGTCTGGTGAGTACAATCAGGATTTGGTGACAGATTCCCACATGACTATCTGCTGTTTTTGAACACCGGGTGCCCCGCTCCCCTTCCCTCCACTATACAAATGTGCTGATTTGTCTATATGATCAATTATCTATAATCAAGAGTTCTGTGTATTGGACTTAATTGGAGACCTACACCCTCGTCTGTCTTCCAGTTTACAAATGGCGAATATTTTTATGATTATTCAATAATATCATAGTGTGTAGGACTCTTGCCTTAGTGGGTATTTACACCCACATTCTTTAGTATTTGGATATTTACAGTATCTCACAAAAGTGAGTACACCCCTCACATATTTGGAAATATTTTACTATATCTTTTCATGTGACAACACTGAAGAAATTACACTTTGCTACAATGTAAAGTAGTGAGTGTACAGCTTGTATAAAAGTGTAAATTTGCTGTCCCCTCAAAATAACTCAACACACAGCCATTAATGTCTAAACCACTGGCAACAAAAGTGAGTACACCCCTAAGTGAAAATGTCCTAATTGGGCCCAATTAGCCATTTTCCATCCCCGGTGTCATGTGACTCATTAGTGTTACAAGGTCTCAGGTGTGAATTGGGAGCAGGTGTGTTAAATTTGGTGTTATGCCTCTCACTCTCTCATACTGGTCACTAGAAGTTCAACATGGCACCTCATGACAAAGAACTCTCTGAGGATATGAAAAAAAGAATTGTTGCTCTACATAAAGATGACCTAGGCTATGAGAACAAGACCAAGACCATACAGCAGTTTAAAAGGACAGGTTTCACTCAGAACAGGCCTCGCCATGGTTGACCATAAAACTTGAGTGCACGTGCTCAGTGTCATATCCAGATGTTGTCTTTGGGAAATAGAAGCATTGCTACATAGGGTTGAAGGGGTGCGGGGTCAGCCTGTCGGTGCTCAGACCATATGCCGCACACTGCATCAAATTGGTCTGCATGGCTGTCGTCCCTGAAGGAAGCCTCTTCTAAAGATGATGCACAAGAAAGTTTGCAAACAGTTTGCTGAAGACAAGCAGCCTAAGGACATGTATTACTGGAGCCATGTCCTGTGGTCTGATGAGACCAAGATAAACGTATTTGGTTCAGATGGTGTCAAGCGTGTGTGGCGGCACTGAGGTGAGGAGTACAAAGACAAGTGTGTCTTTCCTACAGTCAAGCATGGTGGTGGGAGTGTCATGATCTAGGGCTGCATGAGTGCTGCTGTCACTGGGGAGCTACAGTTCATTGAGGGAACCATAATTGCCAACATGTGACATACTGAAGCAGAGCATGATCCCCTCTCTTCAGAGACTGGGCTGCAAGGCAGCATTCCAACATGATAACAACCCCAAAAACACCTAAAGAAGCTGAAGGTAAAAGTGATGGACTGGCCAAGCATGTCTCCAGACCTAAACCCTATTGAGCATCTGTGGGGCATCCTAAAACAGAAGGTGGAGGAGCACAAGGTCTCTAACATCTACCAGCTCTGTGATGTCGTCATGGAGGAGTGGAAGAGGACTCCAGTGGTAACCTGTGAAGCTCTGGTGAACTCCATGCCAAAGAAGTTTAAGGCAGTGCTGGAAAATAATGGTGGCCACACAAAATATTGGCACTTTGGGCCCAATTTGGACATTTTCACTTAGGGGTGTACTCACTTTTGTGGTCGCGGTTTAGACATTTATGGATGTGAGTTGAGTTATTTTGAGGGGGCAGCAAATTTACACTGTTATACAAGCTGTACACTCACTACTTTACATTGTAGCAAAGTGTCATTTCCTCAGTGTTGTCACATAAAAAGATAGAATAATACAAAAATGTGAGGGGTGTATACACTTTTGTGAGATACTGTATGTTCATAAGGGTTAATTTTACCTCACACTATTTGAGGAATATATTAATACATTTTGTGCCATTTTGGATGTAATTCAATGAGTTTTGTAGTTTCTGGTTTAGCGCAGCCCATTTTATAAAATTGTTTGCTTTACCTTGTTGTGGGTTGGGACTACAGCTTGCCTTTTTTCTTAACAACGTGCCATTAGCGCGGTATTGATTATCTATATAAATACAGCTGTGCTGTGAAGCCCTCAGAGGTTTGTTAGAGAACCTTAGTGAACAAACACCACTTGAAGGCCAAGGAACACAACAGACCAGTCAGGGATAAAGTTGTGGAGAAGTTTAAAGCAGGGTTAGGTTATAAAAAAAATATCCCAAGCTTTGAACACCCCACGGAGCACTGTTAACTCCATCATCTGAAAATGGAAAGAGTATGGCACAACTGCAAACCTACCAAGACATGGCCATCCACCTAAACTGACAGGCCGGGCAAGGAGAACATTAATCAGAGAAGCAGCCAAGAGGCCCATGATAACTCTGGAGGAACTGCAGAGATCCACAGCTCAGGTGGGACAATCTGTCCACAGGACAAATTTTAGTCGTGCACTCCACAAATCTGGCCTTTGTGGAAGGGTGGCAAGAAGAAAGCCATTGCTGAAAGAAAGCCATAAGAAGTACCATTCGCAGTTTGTGAGAAGCCAGGTGGGGGACACAGCAAACATGTGGAAGAAGGTGCTCTTGTCAGATGAGACCAAAAAAATAAACAACATTTTGGCCTAAAAGCAAAACACTATGTGTGGCGGAAAACTAAGGCTGCACATCACCCTGAACACACCACCCCCACCATGAAACATGGTGGTGGTGGTATCATGTTGTGGAGATGCTTTTCTTCAGCAGGGACAGGGAAGCTGGTCAGAGTTGATGGGAAGGTGGATGGAGCCAAATACAGGGCAATCTTAGAAGGAAACCAGTTAGAGTCTGCAAAAGATTTGAGACTGGGGTGGAGGTTCACCTTCCAGCAGGACAACAACGCTAAACATACAGCCAGAACTACAATGGAATGGTTTAGATCAGTGTTTCTCAACCCTGTCCTTAAGTACCCCCAACATGCAATGTTTTGGGAATTTCTCTTAGATAAAATAGTTGTCCAAAATACCAAGCCATTGACTTGGAATTAAAGCACCTGTGCAAGATAAAGGAAAACCTGCAAACATGGCCTGTTGAGGACAGGGTTGAGAACCACTGGTTTAGATCAACTCATATTCATGTGTTAGAATGGCCCAGTTAAAGTCCAGACCTAAATCCAATTGAGAATCTGTGGCAAGACTTGAAAATTCTGAAGGTCAACTATATCCGTGATAGTGAAAGCAGCGCTAAAACTGAATATATATTGTACAAAACAATTTAGTGCAAAATTACAAACAAAGTGCTGGTGCAAAAAGTCTCAACAGTGCAATCCTCAATGAAGTGCAAAGGTATGTCCTCCTTGAATTAAGCAGCCAAATTGTTTCAAAGCTGAGTCCTTCACCTTTAATCACTTAAATGCAAAAACCAAGGTAGTAGTGCAAAAAATCAATTGTGCAACATTGAATAAAGTGCAGAGATAAATCCTCCTTAAATTGTGCAGCTATGCTGTTTTTGATAGCGTATCCTTCACCATCGGTCACCACATGCGTGTGCACACATTGGGGGCTCACCAGAGGTCAAAGATAGATAGGCTCATCTTTCCAAGAATAGAGTTTTATTTAAGACTTGAAAATTGCTGTTCACAGACGCTCTCCGTCCAATCTGACAGAGCTTGGGGTATTTTGCAAAGAAGAATGGGTAAAAATTTCACTCTCTAGATGTGTAAAGCTGGTAGAGACATCCCCAAAAAAGACTTGTAGCTGAAATTGCAGCGAAATGTGGTTCTACAAAGCATTGACTCATCATTTTCCTTCCACTTAACAATGATGTAACACTTTGTGTTGGTCTAAAATCCCAATAAAATACATTTATGTTTTTGGTTGTAACGTGACAAAATGTGGAAAAGTTCAAGTGGTACGAATACTATTTCAAGGCACTGTACAGGGTGGGCCATTTATATGGATACACCTTAATAAAATGGGAATGGTTGGTGATATTAACTTCCTGTTTGTGGCACATTAGTATATGTGAGGGAGGAAACTTTTCAAGATGGGTGGTGACCATGGCGGCCATTTTGAAGTCGGCCATTTTGAATCCAACTTTTGTTTTTTCAATGGGAAGAGGGTCATGTGACACATCAAACTTATTGGGAATTTCACAAGAAAAACAATGGTGTGCTTGGTTTTAACGTACCTTTATTCTTTCATGAGTTATTTACAAGTTTCTGACCACTTATAAAATGTGTTCAATGTGCTGCCCATTGTGTTGGATTGTCAATGCAACCCTCTTCTCCCACTCTTCACACACTGATAGCAACACCGCAGGAGAAATGCTAGCACAGGCTTCCAGTATCCATAGTTTCAGGTGCTGCACATCTCGTATCTTCACAGCATATGGTTTTTTTATGGTTTTTATGGTCAGTAAAAACCAATACCGGGTGAGCTGCTCCTTCCAGGAGGCAATTCCCTATCACCAACATCATAGTTCCAGCAAGATGGTGCACCACCACATTATGGGTGTCAGGCCCGAGCATTCCTAGATGAAAAGTTTCCTGGAAAGTGGATTGGTCATCGTGGGCCAGTTGAATGGCTCCCAAGGTCTCCCGATCTAACCCCCTTAGACTTTTATCTTTGGGGTCATCTGAAGGCAATTGTCTATGCTGTGAAGATACAAGATGTGCAGCACCTGAAACTACGGATACTGGAAGCCTGTGCTAGCATTTCTCCTGCGGTGTTGCTATCAGTGTGTGAAGAGTGGGAGAAGAGGGTTGCATTGGCAATCCAACACAATGGGCAGCACATTGAACACATTTTATAAGTGGTCAGAAACTTGTAAATAACTCATGAAAGAATAAAGGTACGTTAAAACCAAGCACACCATTGTTTTTCTTGTGAAATTCCCAATAAGTTTGATGTGACCCTCTTCCTATTGAAAACACAAAAGTTGGATTCAAAATGGCCGACTTCAAAATGGCCGCCATGGTCACCACCCATCTTGAAAAGTTTCCCCCTTCACATATACTAATGTGCCACAAACAGGAAGTTAATATCACCAACCATTCCCATTTTATTAAGGTGTATCCATATAAATGGCCCACCCTGTATATTTTTTTAATGTAATTTTTCACTGTATTCTTGTTTCAGGGAAGAAATCCTTTATTTACTACCTAATCACACAATGACTTGGAGTATAAAGACCAGGTTATTGACATTTGACTCGCTCCATGTTTCCTTTAAAAACACATGCTTTTGGCAGTTTCTGGCAATGGTAAACATGGGAATGCACACTGTGGCTAGATAAACTAAGCCTCGTCTAATATACTGGAAATAATCATATTGTATAAAAATACCAGAGCTGGGTCCTCCTCACAGGTCCATATTTACCTACTCTTACTACTGATGCCTCCCAGGTTGTTTGCAGCCAGGACAATAAAAATATAGTGACAGACTGCCAGCACCTGTGTATTATTGTTCCATATACATAAATGGGGAATACCCGTATCATGGAAGCAGTGTCCCAGCCTGGCACTAGATGTTTACCAGCTGGGCTTTATTCTAGTTAGAGTAGGGACTGATAAACCCCCATCACTGTATTTTCTTTTTTTTGCCATTTGTTTCCCATTAAGAAGATCTTCTTTCATTTCCCGTCCAGCAAACGCAAGAGGAAGTGAAAGGAAATCTCTCAAAAGAGAGGGAAATGCACTCTAAGGCTGGATTTACACATGCTGGCTCAAAACATGGGGTCTGGCGTGTCCCTGTCCACCAATTCATGTGCAAATCAGGTACAAATTTATGCCTGAATTTGCACCTGAATCGGAAACCAAAGACGCACAGGACCCTTTCCAAATGCGGCCTGCGGCTGCCCCAAAGCTGTATGAACCAGCTCTATTGAGAGCCAGGCATACTCTCCTGTCATGTGAATTGGATGCGGGGAAATCTGCATCCAATTCACATATATGTGAACCCAGCTTAAGACACAGATCATTAGAACACATTCAACCATTTCCCCTTTATTTTTGTGTCAATGACAACTAAAATAGTTGGATTTCCTATCATTTTCAGTCCTAGTGACAACGGTTACAGGACAAGTACAGTGCAGCTTCCCCACATGGACACCGACCGCATGAAAACCTGAGAGTGTCTGTGAACCTTCCACATTCTATCCAAAACATTAAAAAAAAGGTTTTAGCTTTACATATATTTTAACATTTTCGCACAAACCCATTAACTGACTTGAAAGCCACTTTCACATACTTTTAGAGAATTATGATGATATTTCACCTAATACATTTCGATGAGACAAGTTTCTTGACATTTGTTGAAGCGTGCTTTATTTATAATATGTCAGAGAAGTTTGGGCTACGATATAATCAGTTATTAGACAAAGTCTGGTCTTTATCTGGAAAACTGCTGACACTGTTTAATAGTCTGGGAAATAACACTCTAAAGATCTTGACTTAATCAGCCGGTTCAGCAACTTTCTGTCCAGCTGCATATCCAACAGAAGCCGGTGTAACGTGTGGCTTTTGTCAAAGAGACCTGCTGGAAAACCAGAATGTGATCAGCTCAATGGCTGTGAGGGCTTATCAGTGTCTTCTGGCATGGAGGAGTTCACTGCACCAACATCGCCTGTGTTGGTACAGCGATCTGTCAGTTTTGTTATCATAGAACTTGCTGGGTTGAATGAAAAAACCTTGCAATGTGTACCGGGCTTAAGGCCTCACTCACATGGAGTGTATCCTCACACGGTTAGTCATACATCCCCTGTGAACAGGGCCTAAGAGATGGTTCAAAGCTGGTAAACCAGTAAAATGGATTATCTGCTTCTCTCTTGCACTAACATCAGAGTTTTATTTTCATCTTAATATCGCAATGAAAACTTCTACATTATGCCTTCATAGATTCTGAGAGACCCCATAATAGTATATCTGATTACGATAGCCAGGGACCCAAATATGACAAATGTTAAGGAAAGTTTTAAAGGAATTCTTGCTTAATGTTGTTGACCTTCTATCCCTAGTTCTATATGTCCACTTTCAGTTATCCCGGTGGCCAATGATTGGCCAGAACAGTAACCCCACACCTATCTTACCAGCATTGGTTGTCAGTAGCAAGCTGTAATAGTAACATCCCCTTCTCCAGCATTAGTGGTAAATCACTGGCTGTCAGCCAAGGCCATGGGCATCTGCAGAACTTTTTTCGGGGTCACACATGCTCCGCCCCATTTCAACAATGTCATGAAGGGGAGCAATAGGAGAAAAATGCTACTGTGTCTATATAACTGCTATTGCGTCCATATAACTCCTATTGCAGCTATACAAATGCTACTGTCTCCTATTGTGCCCAGTGACACTGACCTTGCAGCGCTGCTGTGAATCCCATGGGCCGCGGCTACAAGGACTTGGAGTGACCAGGAGGCGGAGTGATATCAACATCATGCCTGAAATTACAGCTGGAACTATAGAAGAGGCATTGGCTTATGTGACCGACAGATGCCTCCATGGAACTGCTGCCTCTGCAGCCCTGCTCCATCCGCGGCTGGCACCGTCTGCAGGCCAAGTGCCTGGAAGTAGTTCCTCCTCCTCCCCAGCACGTTCATCCAGAGTGAGTGAGATGTCAGAGAGCAGCAGCAGCAGTCAGCAGAGTAGACTCAGGAAAAAATCAGCGGCGGCGAGGCAGACCCTGCAAGGACCGCTCACGGACACCAGTGTCCGTGTGCGGACACCTTGCCGATTCGAGGGGGTAGGGGCCCCCCTTGCGGACACCCATGGTCAGGGCATATATCTTAGGTCCTTTTTTCAGGGCCCCTGTACCCCCCCTTCCCCCCAAAAAATCCTTAATGGGTTCCTATACTCCCTGGATGTGCAATGCCAAAATAAATCCACCATGGACTTGTTCTGCGGTTCTGTGCATGTCTCACTATTGTAACAGTGCCAGTTCCACACACTTTCAAAGCACCATGTGGAGCTGGTAATCCTTTTCCTCTGATACCTAGAAGTTTCTTCATGTATTAGGAGACTGCAGCAGCTCTGATGACTGAGCATCTGATGCATCCAATTATAGGACACCTCACAGCACAGAGCTGTGCGTGCTTCCCTCTGTCCCCATCTCATTGGACACTGGAAAGAGGCTGCAAGGCAAAGTGCATGGTGCTGGAATGCAGAGAGAATTACGGTAGCCAGCAGGCTGCTGTCAACTGGCATATCAGTGGCAGCTTCAGCGGGGCTGTCCACCCCCCTCCAGGTATGCAACTGCACTACAGGACCAGTGCCGGTGTCAGTAAGTAGTATTAGAATGTAGACGTGCAGAAAGATGCTGGACAGCCGCACTCTGTAAAAGCACTCCTTTATTGAAAATCACTTTTAAAATCCAAAAGACAGCATACATCAAGGAAACCCAAGGGATCAATACAGTGGACTAACGCGTTTCACACCATAATGTGGGGGTGCTTAATCATAGCCGCTATAAAAGTGATTTTCAATAAAGGAGTGCTTTTACAGAGTGCGGCTGTCCAGCATCTTTCTGCATGTCTACTAATGATGCCAAGCTGCACCTGTGTCCATTGGAGTTGGGAGCAGAGGTAAATTGAACCTCATTCAGCCTTGAGTGGTGCAACTGTGAAGTAGTATTAAAATGTTCCAGCACAAAAATGGCCTGATCTTTAGAAACTTACAGGATTCTTCCAGTAACAAAAATAAATCACAGAGGCTTAGGTTAAAAGCCTGGGCCTGGGCTATAGATTGGGTGTATCTCCGCTGTGGCCTAGTTGGCTTTTTTTTTAACAACTTGTCGGCATGAAGAGGTACCAGGTATTTCTGCTGCTTTGTTTGTATGCCAGGTTGCAATGCTAGTGCTTGGCTTGATACGCATTTTCTGGACCTCCTTCATGCCGCTTACTCATGTGAGATTTTATTGGAGCCGACAGGCTCACGATTGTGTTATCTGAATTCTATGTGAACATTTTGGATACAGGCTTTGATGTGCATTTTGATTTTTGGGTGCTATGATTGTAGTGTTATTAAAGCTGTTGTACTGTACATCACCTTGCCTGTCTGAATGTCCTCTTTTTTTTCCTGTACTTGTAACACATGAATAAAGATTACATAAAAAAAACCTGGGCCTGTCCCTTCACAATAAGTATAATTAGCAATTCTATAAACATGGCCTTATTGATTTGACTGTAGTCACCCTATTTATATTGCTATTGTTTTTTACCCAAAAATAAAAGAGTAGTGTTGCCAAGGCTTTTTTATTTTTGGAGAAAATAGGTGCAAGTACTCCCCCTTTCTGAGTCAACCCTCGTCTCTCCCCTGTACCCACCTCCGAGCACTATCCCCTGGTTCCATGACCCCTCTTTTATAGAACCGAGTATCATTTTGTGGTGTTAAGTAATTTGTATGCAATGTGTTAATGATAATAAGAAAAGCAGTAAAATAGATCCCCTTAAGTCAGCAACAATAAACCCCACAGCAACAACAGATCCACCCCAACAACAATAGACTCCAAGCAGCAACAATAGATCCACCAGAAGCCTGTAACAGTAGGCCCCTCCCTCAACAGTAGATCCCTCCCAGCAGCAATGGACCCCCCAGCAACAATATATAAACTACCAGCAATAATACTTTTTCATTTGGCTTAATAGACCTAAAGTAGCAATTTAGTAGATAGGGCTTGGCAGGTATGAGAGCATACTGTATGTGGGCTGGTATGAGCTATCATCAGCCTTAATCAGCCATGTTTTAATGAAACAACAAAGTTCACTGTGGCTCAAACACATTATCCCTTAGGCTTTGGAAGGGTAATGAGTATTCAGCAGTTCCAACATAAACATTATTGTTCTATGAAGCTTGTCAAAACTTCCACATGCACAGAAATGTAAGCTGATGTACTTTATGTGCCAAGGCTGTCCAGTCTGCCAGTCCTACGCCAAGGAGCAAACTTTGTTATATACTGTACATTCCAAGACACAGAGCTGTATTTAAATGTCACACTGCCTTAGGTACATGCAAAGGATGGTACCATGTCTCACAGATTCCAAGCCTATAGGCAGGAATACGATCCATGATTTTTGCAACAAATCCTAGAATCAAAATGTGCTTTTGTAGACAAAGATATCTGAAATTACTGCATGCTAAAAAGTCTTGTGACCTGTCTTTGATCTGGTGTTGCATTTGGCCACATGTGTCACGAGCTGTTGAGAATTAAAAAAAAAAAGTTGTTGTCCTTTGGTTCGGTCTCCTTTTACCCTTTTACTGAGTCTAGACCCACAAGTGCCTTGAGTCGTATACGGCCCTGGAGATGTTTAATCTTTACCGATAACTATTTACATCATTCAGACTTTAAATGTCAGGCTTGAAGCTGCAATTGCCTTTGTTGCTTGATATATAGTTGGAGAATAGGAGGTCCTGAGTAGGTTCAGCTGTGTACATCCAGAAGCACGAAAAACATTGGCTGCACTGCAATTAGTTCACATGCATGCTGCATGCCTGCGATTTTTACAATGCAAACATGAATCTGAACTAAATGCAATGCAGCTCCCCAAGGATTATTGAACTTATGAATAATGCTACAAAAGGTGTTTATTAGAATGTTGGATCCTGCAAACAGGAACGGGTCTCAGTTTGATAGCGTGTGTGCTCTGTTACCATTTTACATGCATTGTGCTCATTGGCATACTACATTTATTTTTCCAGTGGTGCTCCTTAGCAGTGATGCTGACTTTTATTGCTTTCTTGTACCTCTTCATGAACCCCATACAATGGTCTCCAGTATTGTACTATTAGCAGTATATCCAGAGTAGCATATCCAGAGTCATATTGTCCTACACACATGTGGCTGATGCCACTCTTTTGTAAGACCTTCAACAATGTTATCCACAATCATGTTTCCTAAAACTTGTCAAAACAGAATGAACATTTGGAATCAGCAGGTAAGTGCACAGATTTTGGCAGGAGAGATGATCAATGAGGAGCCTGAAGAGTTAGAGGTCATGACTGAGTTACCTGAGCTCCAGTGAGTCTCTGATTTTCCTCTGCATTCCCCATAATCTCACAACTCCCCACTCATACGTAAGCATTTGAATTACCCACAAATGCAAAGGGTTATCCAAATAAGAGATGGGCTGTGAAATGTGCATGGAGCAGTACATATGATCATAATTAACATGCACTGCACTTGTTCCAAACAGATGGAAGTGATGGGGAAAAGGAGATGCTTGGAAGATAATAGAGAATATTATGAGGAGGCGGAAAAACACAGTTAAGCCCCATAACACGAGCTGACCGATCAGGTCTGCCTGTCAGTTTTTCAGGCGGACCTGATCGGACGCGTCAGGTGATACCAGGTGTAAGCGGCCACGCTCTGCAGCTCTGAAAGCAGGAAGTGTTTTTTAGCACCCTATGCTGACATAACTCAGAGCGATCACAGTAACCTGCAAATGCTTTGTTAGCTATGTTTGCACTGTGAAGTTTCTGGCAAATAAATTATTTTCAGAAGAAATACACGATGAGTTGTTCCTTCTTTTTTCTACACATGGAATAACAACGCTGGAGAGAGCGAGAGGAAGGAGAGGACCACTATATCCATAGGTCGGATTGTAGACCTAAAGCGCGGTTTGACTTCTCCACACCGTACGGTGGGAGAGTCATAGGATTCCGGTAAGCAGGGTACAAGCCCCTGAAATATCATTTTTTTCGTCACCCAAAGCACCTATATGTAACACGGGCACTTTAAAGCACAAAGAATTATTGTTTGAATAAGGACTTGAAATATCACCAGTCTGAAGACTGAAACAGCACACAGTATAAATACGGACTGCACATCAAAAAATTACCGTCTTTTTTTGCACAGAGCACAGCACTTTATATGGACTTTATTAACTATTAACTTATTATGTTTATGCAATATGTAAAATACTTATGAGAGTTTGCAAATATTCATTCTTGGAAAGCACTGCTGAATTATAACTATTCACATATAGAAATTAGCATAAGCCACTGGGCTACAGCAGCATATACTGTTTTTGATGTATTTATTTATTTATTTGTTTTATATATCACAAGCATAAAATATGAGTATGAAATAAGGGGAATACTACAGTTCTGCTAGCGCTGTTTGAACATATAAACACAAACACTGTTCATACACATCAAGAGAATATTATGAGGAGGCGGAAAAACACAGTTAAGCCCCATAACACGAGCTGACCGATCAGGTCTGCCTGTCAGTTTTTCAGGCGGACCTGATCGGACGCTACATTCACCTCTATGGAGCAGCAGATGTCAGCGGTGTCATGTCCGCTGACATCCGCCGTTATCCGCTCCGATCCTATCCACCATAACCAGACGGATGGAGGTCCTATTTTCCATCCGTTTGGCAGATAGGATCGTCCGCTTTCATCCGATCCCCCCATAGAGGAGAGGGGGACTCTGCTCAGTAGGGGGGGAGGGAGCTTTCATCCGCCTGCTCAGCAAGGATCAGCGGAGACGCCCATGTGAAAGGGGCCTGAGAAACAATATTATAGAAAACGATTACAGGGCCATTGAGTAGTGGATGTGTATGGATTCTTTTTTTAAAAATGAGGATATCATAATACTTTTTTTATTTGCACCATACCCCCTCTTCTAATTTCCTTTCCTCTTTACATTTACTATTATTACATTTAGAAGAGCACAATCGTTAAAAGTCATATTGGTGTCATGGTTACTTTAATACCAGTAAGCAGAAAATAATATTCAAATTGTTGGCGCTATATAAATCCTGAATAATAATAATAAAATACCTACAGTATCTCACAAAAGTGAGTACACCCCTCACATATTTGTAAATATTTTATTCTATCTTTTCATGTGACAACACTGAAGAAATGACACTTTGCTACAATGTAAAGTAGTGAGTGTACAGCTTGTATAACAGTGTAAATTTGCTGTCCCCTCAAAATAACTAAACACACAACCATTAATGTCTAAACCGCTGGCAACAAAGGTGAGTACACCCCTAATTGAAATTTGGGCCCAATTTGCCATTTTTCCTCCCCGGTGTCATGTGACTCGTTAGTGTTACAAGGTCTCAGGTGTGAATGGGGAGCAGATGTGTTAAATTTGGTGTTATCGCTCTCACTCTCTGATACTGGTCACTGGAAGTTCAACATGGCACCTCATGGCAAAGAACTCTCTGGGGATCTGAAAAAAAGAATTGTTGCTCTACATAAAGATGGCCTAGGATATAAGAAAATTGCCCAGCCTCCAATTAAGCAAACACTATGTTAGGCCATGTGCTGAAAAGCCTCCTGGCCGATGAATGTTGTGTGTGTTTGGCTTTGTGTGTGGTTGTTCCTGTTGTATGCTCTGTGTCTATTTCTGGTTACCGATCTTTGGCTTGTTCTGACTATCCCTGCCTGCCTGATACCTCGATCTTTGGCTTGTTCTCTGTTTATCCCTGCCTGCCTGATACCCCGATCTTCGGCTTGTTCTTTGTTTCTCCTGTCTGCTAGTGGTCGCTGACTATCCTTTTCTGTTCCTGCGCTGCTGCTTCCTCTCTTCCACCTGTAGCCAGCCAAGCGTGAGCTATGGGACCCCGGGGACCGCAACCTGGATCCAGTTGCAGCCAAATCCATCCTCACTACTAGAGGCTCTGGCGAATACCTACTGGCTCTTAGACTCTGCACCCTGGGGAAACCGATGCACTGTGTTCCAGTGTCCATGCTCCAAGGGCCCCTCTTCCCGTACCAGCCAGAACTCATTAGCAGCAGTCAGCTATAGGTCCACAACCTTAGTGGTGCGCTTTGCAACCCTTGTTGTAATTCGCACCCCAACGGTGCACACCTGTCACCTGACCCCAAGTGTCGTGACACTGTGATGTCCACATAGAGGAGTGAAAGAGGACTCCAGTAGCAAACTGTGAAGCGCTGGTGAACTCCATGCCCAAGAGGGTTAAGGCAGTGCTGGAAAATAATGGTAGCCACACAAAATATTGACAGTTTGGGTCCAATTTGGACATTTTCACTGAGGGGTGTACTCACTTTTGTTGCCAGCGGTTCAGACATTAATGGCTGTGTGTTGAGTTATTTTGAGGGGACAGCTAATTTACACTGTTATACAAGCTGTACACTCACTACTTTACTTTGTAGCAATTGGAATTATTTTTCTCTCCCTTTTGTGGTCAGTGGATGCTTGCAGATTAAGCAGTCCCCATGTGGGGTACACCACTCAATGGATTTCAATTTAATCCTAATGCTAGGTGTAAGTTTTGAGGGGCGGACTTTGTATTAAAAGTTCTTTGAGGGATATTCACATTTTAGGAGTCTCTGCATGCTAAATATTTTTTAATCTTGTTTCTTTATCTATTGTGCAGCCTTTCCTCAGATTTGGCACTTTATCTCGTGGAATGGGGGTTCTTGGCAACTTTTAAATAGATGGCTGGTGGTTCTAAACCTGAATGTAATCAACATGATCCATAAAATGAGGTCTGAATTGGGTTTTGTATGAAATATATGATGGGGATGATATGGTACATACAGTACATGTGCAACTTACATGATATTTTTTGTTTTTCCATAAGATCTGTTTCATCATTTGAATTGCATATGCATCCATGAAAACGTGGACTTTGTTCCAAGAAACGCATTGTAGTATTTTCTGTGATGCGTATAATAAAATCAATATAATGGATTACCATGTATGCCATGGATCAGATTACCTTTAAAAGTATTTTAGAGCTCTATTTTACCATGAGGAAACAATGATAAAAATATTTTAAAATGTTGTGCTAAGCCAAGCCATTACGGACGCCATCTGGTCCCCTTGCACCAATGGAATCTTCCAGCGGTCCCAGAGGCGACTTGTCCTTGATTTTGTTTTGACGTGCGTGTATACAACATACTATACATTTGTGAGTATTATGCACATCATTTTTTATCTTTTAATAAAAATATTTTAATGGAATTGCACTAGGTCGGTGTCCCAATCAGCACTGTCCCAGATAGAGGGTCAGGGGTCCTGCATCCTCAAAGGACAATAGTGGGAGAATGGAAACTCCCTCTACAAGCTTTTACCAGACACTGATAGAAGTAACAAGACTGCTCTAACTGCTGATGACAAAAGGTATTTAGCAGTTTATATTTACTAAAATAATTGCATTTCCATGTTCTGTGTAAGACCTGATATAGTGAGTGGGTCCTGGGTTTAGTAACATTTTACAGCTGATATTTAATCAGCTTATATTGAAATAAAACCCTTCCGTTTTTTAATACATACCTTATTTTAGACCCATTGTTGTCATTATAGAGTCTCTCTGCTTCTCTTTACAATGGTGGCAGATCACGGCTGGTGAAAAGAGCTTTAAATAGCACCCTGAAAACAGCGGACCTCTCTTAGTAACAACCCACAAACGATACCGAGCCTTCATGACAGTCCGGCTGGGGAGGAGACGCTCACATTGTGCAATGAAATCAGATTAACCTTTTAACTTTTTACAGGTGCAGATTGAAGAGGAAGTAAACTTCCATTACCAAATTGTACCTAGAGGTAAGCCTATAATAAGGCTTACCTATAGGTAATGTAAATATCTCCTAAACGTGCACTGTTTAGGAGGTTTTTACTGTACATGCAGCCAGTGACATCACTGGCACATGCGCTCTGAAGGAACGGCCACCTGTGCCATTCCTTCAGAGCCCTGTGCCGTGAGCAGCGACTCCTGCATGCATGTGTGGGAGTGACGTCATCGTGGCTCCGGCCACTCACAGAGCCAGAGTCCACGAACCCGGAAAAAAGATGGGAGGAGAGCGAAGCGGCCTCCAGCAATGACATCACAACGCTGGAATGCTTCGTTTCCAGGTAATTTTTACATAATATGCTAGTGTGTGATGCATACTAGCACATTATGACATTACCTTGCAGGTGTGAAAAAACAACAAAAAACATACAGCGGTTTACAACCACTTTAAGTATTTTCAGTAGATTAGAGGAGCCTTTGTGATTGTGCAAGACTATATATGAGGGTACAGTTCAGCTTTAATGTTTTTATGCAAATCTTTTTTTAAGCCAAAATAGGTTTTTAATCCTTATGGGTCTCACCTCAGTATTTGGTTTACTATAATACGTTATATTTCAACTGAATGCAGCACTGGCCTTCCCCAACCATCACCACAGTCAATTGCTTTTTCCAATTTGCCAGTGTGCACATTACTAAGCCAATGAACAAATTATATGTTGTCTAGGATCATGAAGGTTTGCGGTAAGGTTGCAGTAAGCTGCAATGACACAAGCCAAGCGTATTGGAGGAAACAATATTTAATTTAACAATCACATTATTGAGCTCCCTCCTTTAAACCTCTTCTAAAAAAATGACTGATGTTTCAGGCATATTGAGCTCAGCAAGTAAGTAGCATCTAGTAGTCAAATGAAACCCACATGAAATTATCCTCTTAATAGATGCCACCATTTGTTTTCAGTAGTAACATGGGGAAATTCAGTTCTGGCACCTCCAGCACTGAACATATCCAATGGCAAGGGGTGGTGGGCTGTGCTGGAGGGTCTATTGATGCTGGCTGCTGGGGGATCTACTGTTGTTGGGGGTAGCTATTGGTGTTGGGGGGGGGGTCATTTGTTGCTATAAGGGATCTACTCTTGAGGGAGGGGTCTACTGTTGCTGGCTGCTGTTGGGTCTATTGATGCTGGCTGCTGGGAGATCTATTGTTGCTGGAAGGCTCTGTTGTTGCTGGGGGAGTCTATTGTTGCTGGGGAGGATTTATTGTTGCTGTGGGGTCTATTGTTGCTGGGGTGGTCTATTGTTGCTGGTGGGGGATCTACTGTTGCTTGGAGGGATCTATTGTTGCAGGAGGAGGTAAATCATTGAGGGGGGGATTTATTGTCACTGGCTGCTGGATGACCATTGATGCTGGCTGCTGTGAGATCTATTGTTGCCCTGGCGGGGTCTGTTTTTGCTGGGGGGACCTATTACTGTTGGGGGGGTCTGTTGTTGCTGGCTGCAGGTGATCTATTGTTCTGCTTCTTGTTATTATAAACAAAGTCCATACAAATTACTTAACAAAATGATACTTGGTTCTGTAGTCTATAAAATGGGTGGTATTTGAGGTCAGGTATGGGATGGAGACAAAGGGTGACTCAGAAGGGAGGTACCTACACCTATTCTCTGAGAGAAAGAGCCTTACAAGCCGCACTGGACACAAATTTATATGGTCCACAAGAGCGAAAGATGTGCAGACTTTCAAAACTCTAAAGCCTCGTACACATGGGACGACGATCGTACGTACGATCGTCTCAAATCGTATATTGGCTGTTGTATCTAGCATACTGACTGCACTACACGATCGTACGACCAAAGAAAGAACGTTCAGGTGCATGTAATTAGCATGCGGCCGTTCCTGACTTCTGAGCATGCGTGTTTTGCACAATACAACTTGTTGTACCAACTTCTCTGTACACACAATACAACGGTCGTATGACCGCTTGTTGGTACGACCAGGTTTTCTAGTTTGCTCATTTGTCGGCTGTTCTAATCGCGCGTACGAACGATCGATTTCGCATACAACGGTAATTTGTACGACCTGTTGTATACGATCGTTGTCCCGTGTGTACGAGACTTAAGGCTCCTTTCGCACTTGTGTGACTCCAATGTTGCGCCAACATGAGTGCAACTTTGTTACAATTTTGGCGCGACTTTGGATGGGTGCAACTTGGATACGCCTTTAAATTTGACCAGTAATAATGGACAACTTTTGCATTGCATAACATTCAAGTATGACTTTCATTAAATTTTTGAGGGTTAACATTGAAGTCTATGGCCCTCAAGTTGCATGAAAATCGGACCAAAGTAGTGCATGAACTACTTTGAAGTCACTGCAACTTTAAGTCGCACATGTATAAATGGTTATTTTTGGAGAATATGGGGAACAACTTATCATGTGACTCTGATGTCCAAAGTTGCATGACATGTCGCACAAGTGTGAATGGAGCCTTACCCAGATATTTCAACTTTTTATAACCTTTCCTAACATTTTAAACAGCATTAAAAAAAAGTCCATGTATCCTAGCAAACCAAACTTACACAAGTATATTTTTAAGAATTAGACAAGCATGTTTACAGACACTATGGTCTTTAGCATTGAGTGCCCTTCAGGTAAGGTAGCCTATGGTGCAGTGCAAAAAGCAACAAATGTAATATCTACTGCCTGTAAAAAAATGAATCCACTTGATGACCAGCCAAATCTCTCGATGTATAAAATAGTCAATAAGTGCAAAAGATGTGCAGGCTTTTAAAACTCTTGCCCATTATAACCTTTAACAGTATTAAAAAAAATTCAACTTGTTCTTGCACACTATTTGTAAGAGCATTTCCATGCCAAGATCTGTATAAGCATGTGTGCCTTGGCCACACAGATACCACGCTCTTTAGCACTGCGTGGGTGCCCATGATGAAGGGTATCCTATGAAGCAATGAAAACATTAACAGATATAACCTCTACTATCTGTAAAACAAACTCAATGACCAACCATTTGGAAACCTCTGCATATACAGAAAGTGTCCCTCCACATTAATTGTTGGATCTAGTTTATTTTGTCAACATATCACTTTAGGAAAATCCAGCAGACATGTTAAATGTCACCTTTGGTGTCGGAAAGAGAAATTACTGATGTGAATTTTTGCAATTCAATCTTTAAGGTTTGTTTCAGCTCAAACGATCTCCCTGACAAGCAAATGACCCTTTGCTCTGCAGATAATTCCGATGAAGCGCGTCACCCATTACAGCCTGTTCTACCTCAGCGCCTTGTACAAATTGATGTGCTACTAATGCAACATAAAAACCTCTGCAGTCACTTAAATAAAGGAAGATCTAACTCTTATTAAGTGAAAGCAAGAACAGTGCTATAATAAACAAAGTACCTGGTCATAGGAAATATTCTGACAATATTTTTGATTCATAACAGTGAAGAAATAAAACATATTGCTGCATAATTATAATTAGTATATCATTATTAATTATAAGTATTAATATATATTATAATTATTAATAATATAAATATTAATAAAGCATAAAAAGAAAAGTAAGGCTGGCCACATACAGTTAGATTTTCATCAGAACATTCTCTTTGTCATCATTGAGTCAACTAGCCATCTTTAGGGTCAGTTTAGGGCACTTTCACACCTGTGCACATGCACTTTAACTATTATTACATACATGCTGGGGTTTTTTTTTTGCACTTTAAACATGCATTTGCACAAAATACTACATGTCCTTTAAAAAAAAAAAAAAAAAACAACAACAACAAGCTAAGCAAGAAGCATATAGATGTAAACTAGTCACACAGAATGGAGTTTTCACTTTAAACGCACTAGCATGCAGTAAAATCCTTACATTTTATTGCAGAAAATCTGATAAGGTGGTAGACCTTAGACCACAGGTGTCAAACTGGCATCCCTCCTGCTGTTGCGAAACTACAAGTCCCATGAGGCATTGCAAGGCTGACAGTTACAATCATGGCTCCCACAGGCAGAGGCATGATGGGACTTGTAGTTTCACAACAGCTGGAGGGCCGCCAGTTTGACACCCCTGCCTTAGACACTTAGAGTTAGGTACATTTTTGGACAGTGTTTTTCACATTTTTTCTGATGAAAATTCTGTGGCACAAAGATGAGCAGCATCGGACTTAAAATGAAAGCACCATATCAGATAACCGTTAGACATGCACATAATAGTTGTCATGACTCTTTACAAATATACAGATCAGCCAAAATGCTATAACCACCTCTAGTATTTAATAGGTCCCATTTTGCCGCTAACACAACCCTAGAGCCACCAGATCTGTGAAGATGTGCTGTGGTATCTGGCACCAAGCCATCAGCGGCAGATCCTTCAGCGTATTAAAGCTTCAGATTTAAAAAAATAACAAACATGTTATGCTTACCTGCTCTGTGCAATGGTTTTGCACAGAGCAGCTCCGATCCTCTTTTCGGGTCCATCATCGGCAATTCTAAAGTTACATTTTGTAAAAAAACAAAGCAGGCAAAGAGAATGCCTGTTATGAGACTGTCAATTTGGGCACATTGCAGCTCTCTAGCTCCAGATATTGCTAATATTATCCATGGGAAGAATAACAATTTTGTAAATATGGCAGGATTCTTTTCAACTCAAGAAACCCAAATCTTGAAAACTGCAGTTGAACTAAAAATACAGTGCTTGGCAATAAAGTTTTAAACTTTCAGTGGTATGATATTTTACTAAGGCAAAAGACACAGGAGAAAAGCTTGGTAGGAAAACTATACAACACTCAGTTATATAACTTCCTTATATAGTCTGTCTAGGATTTCAATTCTGTCTTACAGCCTAAAAATACAGACGAAATATATAATACATATGGGAATATACATTATTTGCATATTGGTATGGTAAACAAAATAAATTCATATGTTTCATTTTTACCTATTTTCAGGCAGCAGGAGTTCTGTGTTCCTTTCCATTTATTTACCAGCAGTAATCTTAAAGCTAAACTACAGTAAGTTAAATATTGCACCCCTACCCGATTCACTGCAATAGTTAAATGCTCATTTTGTTTATTCCTCGTTCCACTCCTCCACTCTTTGATGCTTCAGGATGTTGGCAATCCTCCTCTGTCCTCATGTACAATGCTGGACTGCTGGTCCCACGCTGTGTGATGATGTCACAGAGCCTCCACCGGTTGAGCAACGGAGGGAAGAGACTTTAGGAGGGTGTTCATACACCACGGAGAAAGCTTTTAAAGCTAAGTTAAGCTGTGTTAAAACAATCATAAATGCACATATTTTTGCAGGAAAAAAAATTGTGCATTTATTATTTTTGTTCACAGGAGCCTGCAGAGCACTGCAGCCATAATCGGTGGATCTCAAGTGCAATGTCAGGCTCCTGCAGACACTGCCTACAGCTTTGCGTCCGTAACTCCATAAGGGCTGCCAGTTTCAGAACTGTAGCAAGTCTGAATTGGTCTAGAAGTGTGCTAATCAGCATGCTCAAAGTTCATTGAAACTACAAGTATGCCTGCCACAATGACAGATAGGACTTGTAGTTTATTCATTCACAATTCACTGAACAAAATTAAAGTGGAAGTAAACCTTCCTATGGTCTCAACCAAGGAAGCTGCCATCTTAAAAGTGCTTCAAAAGCACTGCAAAACGGGTCTTTCGGGTCTTTTAAGGTCATGTGACCTTGAAAAAAGACTCGCTAGTGCCCGAAAAGCGTCACTCAAACGCCGCTAAAGCACCACAAAAATGACTGGCTGTTTTAGCAGCGCTTCAGTGTGAAGGGGTCTTAGTGGTAATAATACCACTACTAAATTAATGACTTCTGGCTGCAAAAGCCAGGGGTTTGGGCAGGCAAACTGGCCAAATTTGACCATTATAATCGCCCATTTGCCAAATGGCAAACGGCTTGGGTTCAAGCTGAACTGAAGGGCAACCCAAAGCTCATCTCTAGCCAAAGCTCCTGCCAGGGCGAGCTCCAAAGCCCGCACCTTAATAAAAACAGATCAGCAAAGCAATATCAGCACCTGTATTTTTATCTTCAAAGGTGGGGGGGGCGCGGTTACTAAACCGTCAAAGTTAATATATTCAGTTTAATTCTATACATTTTTCAGCATACAGCATACTAAAGACTGAGTCACAACAATCAACAGCAAAATGTTTTTCTGTGTCATCCATTGCCTTCCTGCTGCCAAACTTTCCCCGGAATGACCTAGTACTAGCCTGTGGTGTCCGGCTTATCATATCTAGACAAGCAGTTAATGAAATAAAGCAGAATCCCATGGCAGACCAGAACGTTCACCAGCTTAAAGATAGTACAACAGACATACAAGCACACACCCATTAAAAAGGTCTTACTTATAAAAAGTGTTTTTGATGAGGTTGACCTTTCAAGGTCTGCAGCGGTCACTTTCTCCAGCAACATTTCCTTGACCTTTCTTATGCTGTCTAGTTGTCTTCTCTGTCTATCTGAAGATGCTGTCCTAGATTATTCACCAACTAAAAATGTGTTCTATGTTGAATGCGTAATACACATCCCTTCAAACTGTATGCAAATGTCTTACCTTTAATATTTTTGTAATACAATGTGTATTTTTTTTCAAGGAAGGGTAAAATAAGGTTTCAATGACTGACATCCCTTTGAGAATGGTAGTTGTCTTTCCCTCTCTAGTTTTAATACACAAAATCACTGATCTGAGACAGCATTCAGCATGTAAGGTCAGAACTGATCTGTATACTTCTTCTGAGTCAGGGAGGTTGATTTATTAAAGACAAATAGGCTGTTTACTTTGCAAGGGAAGTTGAACTTTGTAAGGGTCTTTTTTGAAGAACTTAGTGAATGAGTTAAAGTGCTGCTGAGTTCCATCATCCAATCATGTACAAGCAAAAATACTGTGTTTTTATTTTTCTAGCGCGTAATTGGATATCCCTTGCAACGTGAAATTTCACCACGCTCACTAAATTCTGGGGAAATAAAGAGAGTAGCTGATGATGTGCCAACATCCCTATATTTATTTATTTATTTCAGGCACTTATCTAGCGCTGTCAATTTACGCAGCGCTTTTACATATACATTGTACATTCACATCAGTCCCTACCCTCAAGGAGCTTACAATCTAAGGTCCCTAACTCACATTCATACATATACTAGGGTGAATTTAGACAGGATATAATTTACCTATAGTATACAAATGAAGCGAGCCCACATAGTGGGACTTTTTAGGCACTAAGTCAAAAAGTACATAAGTAGAAAGAAAAGATTGGAAAGGTTATTAAAAGTTGATCTTTAGGTGACCCTTTAATTGTAGCATCCCCAAGTATCGCTGGCTGTGCTTGGACATTTCAGATTTTGCACATGTGATATTCACTTTTATAATAAAACCATCTGACCCCCTTGGATCACTGCTCTGGCATTGACCCCTGGCACCCCCTGGTGACGCTCAGAGGACAACTTGCAGCTCATTTTTAAATTTTGGGTATTTTCTCTAGACGCATTTACCAACTCAAAAGAAAGCAAATAAATGGTTTCCTTTTGCTCATGTTCATGCACCCCTGAAGAAGAAAATCCATTTTCGAAACACGTTGAGTGTTTTCCATCATTATTCTTTGGTGACTTTTTGCTAATATACTGTATCTAGTCCTAGTACCCCACCTATTTTTAATATGTATTGTCAGTTTTTTGTAATTTTTGTGTAACAATAAAGAATCTGTAAACTTTTAATAACCTTTCCAATCTTTTCTTTCTACTTATGTACATTTTGACTTAGTGCCTAAAAAGTCCCACTATGAAGGTTCTCTCCTTTGTACTAAATTCTGGGGCGTATTCCGTTGCAAAGTGCAACTTCCCTTGCAAATTGAACAGCTAATTTTGACTTTAGTAACTCAACACCAATAACACAGAAGCCATTGCATCAGCATGGCAGCCAGAGAACTACAATTTTCAGGACCACCCACAAGTTGTAGCCTGTCTACTTTTTTACACAATTTCACTAAATATATTAGGTTGTTTAAAGGCAAAACGCACTGACAAACAACATGTTGGTTCAGTAGACTCTGATGGACATGGCTTCCTCTAATTATTTTGCAAATTCCTGTAATATGTGGGCGGCACAGTGGTGTAGTGGATAGCATTTCGCCTGGCAGCAAAAGGGTTGCTGGCTCGAATCCCAACCACGACACTACCTGCCTGGAGTTTGCATGTTCTCCCTGTACCTGCGTGGGTTTCCTCCAGGTATGTAAATTAGATCCTGTCTAAATTGGCCCTGGTAGGTGTATGAGTGTGAGTTAGGGACCTTAGATTGTAAGCTCCTAGAGGGTAGGGACTGATGTGAATGTACAATGTATATGTAAAGCGCTGCGTAAATTGACAGCGCTATATAAGTACCTGAAATAAATAAAATAAATAATATGGACCATCTGCCATCGTACCCACTACTATTACTCTTCTTTTATTTTCTCTCATGGAAAAGATTAGCAAATAAACAGACTAAAGCTGGTCATAGATGGAATGATTTTTTTGTCAGTGTTGATAGGGAAATCCCTTGCTCAGAGCCATTGTGTTCTCCTGCCGGGGGGGGGGGGGTGAGGGGGATGCTTTAATTACTGCTAGTGGCTATAATAGCCACAGGCAATACTTGCATGGTTGCATCCAAGTTGATCGATTGAGGTATATCCAGCCTGCCCATACATGGTTTAAAGCTCAGCCGATCCCTGCTAAACTGGCCGAGATTTGAACCTTCTATGGCTGGCTTAAGATTCTCTGATAATGGCTGGGAAGGGCTGGTGAAATAAGGCAAACAAGTGTGTTAATCCACCTGCTTAGCACCTTAAAGTAATGCATTTGTTTTGGTCAAGCTGACCCTTTACATTGGTTTAATCATAGCACAAACTGCCAAACACTGGCAGCCATGAAGCTGTCCATTTAGTACCTTCCTCTGCAACAGTTGATATATTTTCAGTGCACGCCTTACTGGAAAAGGCCTGAACTTAAAGATGAGCTAAACTGTCCCATCCTTTTCAGCCAAGGAGGCTGCCATCTTAACCTCTGTTTGATGTGCAACTATCATGGTGCTGCACGTGTGATCAGTTATAACGCCAGCCAATTGATGGTCTGACAGTTTGGATGAGAGTAAAAGTAAATGTGACAGTTATCAATCCCGACATCCTGGGAATTAAACTGTTTTTTTGGAAACCATTAAATCAAAGGGTTTAGTTCCACTTTGAAAGTTGTTGCAGCAACTGCCAAGTTAACCTGAATATAGCAAAGAGGAAATACGTTGCCAGCTCACCAAAGATCTTTGTTATAAAGTGCAAGTTTTTATTGAAGAGCTCGCATCACAGTGCAGATAGTGCAATGTTTCTGCAGCTAAGGACCTTCATTAGACATGATGAAAGGGCCATGAGCAGCCCTGAAATGTTGTGAAAGCCATCACTCTAGAGATAGTGGACTCCAGTAGCATTACAGAAAGGGATATTGTCTAATTCTTAATATATATGATATCAGGGATGTATACAGTTGTTATATCAGACATAAAATAAAGAAGTTAGTTGTAGCTATGGCTCCGACCCCTAGAGGCATAATGGTGACCTCCAGAGTCAGGGAGAGCTGACATCCATCTTCACAGTGTGGGTTACTAGGCATGGTGGGTGTAGTACAGATAGAGTAAGCTGGCCGCCAGACACTTTGAGAATTCAAAAAAGAGATTTATTCTCTCTTAACAGATCTGGGGGAGAGGGTTAGGGCCTGGGCACCCTTAGACATTTGGCGGACTCCGAGACAAAAATAGAACAGAAGAACGACTGTACAGTTCAAAGAGCCTCTAAGCTGGATTGCAGTAAACTGTACTTGTAGATGTAACAGAACTTGTAACACTCCGAAGTCAAGTCACTGTGAATCTGTACACATACCACTCACGGTATCCTGTGTAGATCTTCACTCAACCTCAGTTTCCTATTGTAGATTTCCTCACCGAGCTCCCAGTCTATCACCAGACTGCCCTATGCGAACTGAAGGGAAGTGTCAACACATTGTTAAAGACACCCCCTTTTCAGATCGCATATCGCAGTGCGAACGGCAAACTCACACAAGAATCAGATAGCATGGGTATGAACACCCATTAGATTTGATTCTGGTGCGGACCAAAATAACGGTCCTGTGCGAGTTTGGTCTGAATCCGATGCGATATCAGCCATACAATGTGTATGGCTGAAATTGCATCGCACGGAGATCGCATGTGATTTGCACTGCAGTGCTGTGCGAATCACATGCGATCTCGCAGTGCGCACGTGTGAACCAGGGCTGAGTCAGAAAATAAAATCCTACTAGATAAGTTCAGGTTGTCCCCTTTTGCAGGTATAGCTATATAAAACATTAAAAATAAGTGCCTGACAGGCATTAGCTATTATGCCATAATAGTAGCTATATAAGTTGATATGACTTTACAGTATTTATAATAGTGGGTTAACATGCAACGAGAGAATTATAACTTGTTACTCCTATGGCTCTTCTATGATGATGTAACTAAACTTTACATATTATAAGAAGCGATCTGCACTTATCTCTGATAAAACATGGCTCAAAAGGTGTAATGATACTGTTACTTTTGACTCGGTTGTATAAATAAATAAAAACATTGAAACATAAAAATAAGTGCCTATACTGTTCAAAAATTAGTACAACACTGTCTCACTCTGCTCTGCACATGCGCAGTTGCTCTCCATTTTTAGGCATTGCTGTGTCTGTAGAGGCCAATCTGCTGACAGCCTTAAAGCAGAATTAAACCCTCCTATCCTTTACAGTAATGCAAGCTGCTTCTGTTTGATCTGCAACTGCCATAGTGCTGCACATGTGATCAGTTATGACACCAGTCAGTTTGACAGTTTGGTTGAGGACACAAGCAAATGTGACAGTAAGCAATCCCTGAATTCCAGGAATGTAACTGCTTTTTGAAACCGTTAAATCGATGGGTTTAGTTCTGCTTTATGATTTACTGCTGTTCGGGCGCTCTGGGCTCCAGCAAAATGGCAGCCTCCAGCTAGAAGAAACAGAAGCAATGCTGGAGGCAATTTACAGCCCACACTAATTTTTGGTAGCATAATTATTAATGTGGAATGTATGTTCCTTGCTAAAGGACATTATTTTTTATTAAGCTATTATGGGTAAAGTTCTACTTTATTTAAAAGAAAGTAAGAGTTTTGGCACACCTGGAATGTATTATGTCGATTTAAACTGGCAATGAAATTGGACTTTTCAAAGTTTATATCTGTAAATTTAGCATCCTGCATTCCACACCATGCACATGACACAGAAAATACAACATAAATGTCATGGTTTACTATTCATTGTTCAACAAAGCTACGATGGGACCTTAAAGTGTATCTGTATCTATATATATGGGATAAGATATCGCTAGTGTTGCACTACTGGGTGGGATCAGGGCGCAGTGCTCTGCACCTTGAGCCCACCATGTTCTGAAGCTTATTAGAGCCTCTGGCTCTAATCATGTGCTTTCAAAAAACACTCCCCCGCCATTGGAATCCATTGTCCGGCGTCCCTGCATGTAGATCAGGGGGTGGGACGTATGGATGGGGGGGGCGGGCCCATACGCCCCTTATGGAGCGGCCTCCACTGATTAAAACCCCTGCCAGGTTTTACTGACATCCAGGTCTTGGTTAGAAAAAACATTCCTTCACTTCAGATTCTGGTGACACAATTATACCAGACAGGGAATGACAGAAACTCCCCAACAACAACACAGACTTAAGAATGTTTCTTTTAGGTTACATAGAGGAATGCTAGAACTCCTGTCACTTTTTTATTGTCTTGTTGTCTTTTTCCCTGTTGCAGATTTTTCCCCACTTCCCCTCTGGTAAAAAAAAAAGGTGTCACTAAGGCAGGAAGTGAGGGGAAATCTCTCTAATAGAGCCCCGGATAGCAGTACAACCTGACAACTGTTCTCACCTTTTCTGAACAATAGCAATGTCTTCCTTCAATATAAACTGCGGAGGTTTTCCTTTGACAAAAAAAAAACATAATATCAACACAAACTAGAAATAATCGCTGCACTTATTCGGAGAGAGAGAGAATGACTGGAAGATGCTAAGCATACAATTTTCAATTCATGAGTAATGCAATATTTTCAGCAGCCTGTAGAAAGATGTGGGGGAGGAAAACCATCAAAGCATTAAAGTGTGATGGTTAGATTATTCAGGCTTCCAATAAAATAATATTGTGACAAAGGTACATTGTGATTTATTATGATTTGAAATGACACGCTGTCCTTATATAAATTTTCTTATTAAAATGTATCCATGGACAAAGAATAGGAAGTAAAAGAATCAGAATTATTTTAAAAAGTGCAGGACCCAAGACCCTCACTCTAACCCAATCACAATACAGTATCTTCCTTGTGGGGAATAATTCTCCATTTCCCATCAAAAGATCCAACTCTGCATCCCTGTACCCTTTCTGCATGCTCAGCCTTGATTTAGACATTTTTTCCTTCCACTTATTTCAGTGCAGACCACTCCTCACTAGTCATTTCTAAGCTGTGACTACTTTATATACAGTGGGTATAAAAAAAGAACCCCTTTAAAATAATCACATTTTGTTGCCTTGCAGCCTGAAATGAAGACATGCACAGTTTTTGTATTATCCAGCTGCATTTACACAATGCAACTCATAACATACAAGTGAAAGATATAACACATCAGAAAAAAATTCATAAACAAATCACTGAGTTGGAAAATGGATCACCCCCTGCTAAAAATGACTTGTAAATAGTGTTGAGCGAACCCGGACTGTAACGTTCGGGTCCGTACCGAACTTTAGGGTGTCCGTGGCACGGACTCGGACCCGGACATTTCAAAAATCGTTCGGGTTCGGTCCGGGGTTCTGCTATTTTACTCCACGTGTTGAGAAGCTGCAGGGCAGCCAATCAACAAGCGTTTCACTGGTTTGCCCTTAGAAGCCATCACAGCCATGCCTACTAATGGCATGGCTGTGATTGGCCGGTGCATCATGTGACCCAGCCTCTTTATAAGCTGGAGTCACAGTGCTGCAGTCACATGCTCCTTGGGTTAGTATAGGGAAAGGTAGCTGACGGCGTGAGGGACAGATTTTAGCCATTTTAAGACCTGATCCTGCATCCTGAGATAGATTACTTTACTACTGCTGTCTGTGCTGTTGCTCTGAGGACAGATAGCAGAAATTAGAGATTT